>PVLA01004880.1:0-39155 GCA_004027455.1 Hydrochoerus hydrochaeris
TTCTTTTTATAGGTGAATTGAGGCCGTTTATATTTATGGGTAGCTCTGTTATGTACTGGCTCGACTTTGCCATGTTATGTTCCAGTTGTTTCTTTCTGGTTTTCCTCTTATTTAATTGCTTATCCTACCTGGTGGTTTCTTTCTGTTTTTGTTTTGGGGAT
Organism: Hydrochoerus hydrochaeris; assembly: GCA_004027455.1. Lineage (NCBI taxonomy): Eukaryota > Metazoa > Chordata > Mammalia > Rodentia > Hydrochaeridae > Hydrochoerus > Hydrochoerus hydrochaeris. The sequence goes on from PVLA01004880.1 coordinate 162, forward strand.
TGTGGTCATTTTTATATCTGTCTAGTATGTCCTTCAGTGCTCTTTCTAGGGTTGGTTTGGTGGACATGAATTTCTTCAGTTGTTCTTTGTCATGGAAGTATCTTGTTTTTCCATTACATTTGAGTGAAAGTTTTGCTGGGTAGATCAGTCCCAGGTTGTTTTCTTTCAGGCCTTGAAATACCTCACTCCAAGATCTTCTTGACTTGATGGTTTGTGCTGAAATGTCTGCTGTGAATGTAATGGGCTTTCCTTGATAGGTGAGTTGCATCTTTTCTCTGACAGCTTTTAGTATTCTGTTTTTATGCTGTATGTCTGAGATCTTAATTATTATGTGTCTGGGTGTGGATTCATGTTGATTGTGACTGTTTGGTATTCTATATGCTTCACCTATCTGCATATCAGATTCTTTCCCCATGTTTGGGAAATTTTCTGATATTATTTCTGTAAATACTTTATGTATGTCATTTGCCTGGACTTCTGCATCTTCACTAATGCCCATTATTTTTATATTGTTGCTGTTGGCATCATCATGAAGCTTCTGGATTGTCATTTCATGCTGCTTTGTTATTTTTAAAAGTTTTATCCTTTCCTGATCACTAATTGTAATCCTGTCCTCAAGGTCCGAAATCCTATCCTCAGCTTCCTTTAGTCGGTCTTGCACTCTTTCAATAGAATTTTTTGTTTCTTGGATGTCTCTTTGAGTTTGTTTCATGAATTCTGCTTGTTTTCTATATTGTTCATTCAAAGTTTCAATCAGTTTCCCATGCTCATGTACTTTGTTCTCTAGTTCTTCTTTAGCTGCATTCAACAACTCCTTTACTAAAGTTGTTATTTCTATCTTTACATGGGAGACTACTTCTAATTTGATTTCCTCTATAGCCTGATGGAGTTGTTTTTTTATTTCACTCGCTATCTTTTCAGAGATTCCCAGTGTGTTACTTTTGGGGTCCCCTATTTCAATGTCTCCTATATTTGCTTCTGGTGAACTATATGTTTGAGACTGCATTTTGCTTTTTCGTTTTGTCATTTTCACTCTGCCTTATGTTTTCTATGTGTAGGAGGGGATCACTCACACTCTTTTCAGACTCACCAAAGTCTTACAGTTAGTTGGAGGTGGTTTTACTACTGACCCTATTTATCCACTGTACAGTTCTATTTTACGGGCATACTCACCACACTGATACAGTTAATCCTCTGTAGTCCAAGGTTTGCCACCTGGGAGCAAAGTTCCAAACTTTTTCACACTAACTGGAGCCTGCTGAGGTCTTCTGATGTTCCAGGTGGGAGGGCAGGCCAAGCAGAAGCAGTCCAGGGCAGTTTTCAGTCTAGGGCAGGCTTCTGAGATATTCCAGGTGGCAGGGTGCACCCACAGGGGAGGTTCCAGGCAGCTTATGCCTAAGGTGGGCTTCCGAGATGTTCCCGGTGGCAGGGCGGGCCCACAGGGGAGGTTCCAGGGAGCATACCCCTGATGTAGGCTTCCGCTATGTTCCTGGTGGCACAACTCAGATACCTCATCTTTAAATTGAAGACATTGGGTATTTTATCTCAACTACAAGAAAAACAACTAAGATAAATGCACAAGGAGCTATCTTGCCTAACTCTACTATTTTAGTACTTAAATTTTTCCAATTCAAGGCAGCAACCCTCAAACTTTATCATCATAGGTCCTATCTGTAGTTTTAAAATTTCTCTAGGACCTCAAACAATTTTTGCTCATTTGGGTTATATCTATTGACTTTTATTGCTGGAGGAATTAAAATTAATAAAATACAATCATTTCTTTATTAATTCATTTAATCTTTAGCAATAAACTCATTACAACAATATATTTTTATTAAAAACAATCATACTAAAACAAAATTTTAGTAAGTAAAATGGCATTGCTTTGTGTTTTTAAAATGTCTTCTGTGTCTGATTTCATGAAGAAGCTTGATCTCATTGATTCCTTTTACCTCTCCTCCCTTTTGGTTCCTCCCTTTTGGTTCCTTTTACCTCTCCTCCCTTCCCCATCTCTTGGTCTCCTTCAATTTGTTTCAATATACTGGTTTGGTCGAGTTAATTGAAGAATATCTATGGCTAAATAAATACGTAGTTGGGATATGAGTTATATTTCTTTGATACCTCATCTAAATTTGACAAGTGGGACAAGTGTCATTTGTTTTAATTGCAGTGTGGAATCTGGAAACATCAGTGAGCTTTTTGTAGTGTGTTTATGTAAAATCTAATGGCCTTGCACTTGAAGTAGCACATTCATTCACCAGTGCATTACTCACACTATTCACTGTAAATCTGTAGTGCATTGCTTCACAGAGTTACCAAGATCTTCCAATTGTTGGCACATTTTTTAGGACAACACCAAAAAAAATCACATTTGTAATGTCACTACTAATTCTATCACGAAAACCTGTAAGTGTTGGAAAGTTCCCAGTGGTGATACAAATTTTCTAAATTTCCATTTTTATTTGGAAAGGTCAGGTTTTATCACCAGCAACAAATTTGCCTTTCCCCTCTGTGCTGACATTTGCTTACCTCTTGAAAAAGCAGTGGTGAGGGAAACAAAGGCTGCCTTTGTCCACCTGGAGGTGGTGAGAGCAACCTGCCCTAAGAGTCCTCAAAATCTCTGCCACATGCTCATGGTCAAAGCAGAGGAACCAACACCAAACACTTCCACTGAAGTAGGTCCACGATGAGGCAGAAAGGATTCAGTCTATTAACTCTCAACCTCTCGTGCATATGCAAATTATCATATGTTATGGAAAGATGGTTAGGTATATGGTACTTCTGCTACACACCAAAGTACAATGTTTATCTCTAAAAAAAGACCTTATTCTAGTCCTTGAGGTGTGAGCCAAACTATCACTTTTTTTTTTTTTAACATGAAATAATTTTTCTTTGAAAAAACGGTAAAAAGACAAACATGGTTTTCAGGCCCAAGCATTTGGAAGATATTTTGAAATTGAGCTAAATAAGCCATTCATGTCAAGGAAAGCAGCAAAAACTGGAAAAGTAGATAGCTAGCTGGTGTGGCTGTGTAAACAGTTTTGGCCTCGTGGTTGAGGAAAGTTCCTGGAGATGTCCAGGGTCACTACAGACCCTGCTTTGAGGACTCCTGACACAGGTGTCACTTGTCATATGCTTCATTATGTTTATTAGTTTTTGGTTTGTATTCAATACCTGCTTGCATCACAGTGATTACCCTCATCGTGGGGGGCTGGCTCACATACATAACAGATCTCATTGCTTTTTTTCGATCCTTTTACCTCTCCTCCCTTCCTCTTCTCTTGGTCTCCTTCCAATTTGTAAAAGGTACCCATACTTCCTATTATCTAAATTTTATTCTTCTCCTTATTTTTATTTTAGTTTTCTCAAAAAAAGAAACCATGCAACATTTAAGCTTGTTTGTCTGAATTATTTCAGTTAACATTATGGTCTCACAGTGACTCCAAGTACCAAGGAAGGGCTCAAGTCTATCCTTAATGACAAAGCAGTACTCCATTGTTTGTAAACACCGTATTTTCTTATACATTTATCTGTTTATGGGCATATAGGTCATTTCTGAGACTTAGCTCTTAAGAATTGTGCTGCTATAAACATGGGTATGCATGTGTCACAGTAATATGACATCTTTAGAGCTCTTGGGAAGATACCTAAAGAAAGATAGCTCAAATGGAATTTCTTGTGTTTTTTATTTTAGGGATCACCATATTGATTTCCATAGTAGCTGTACTATTTTATATTTCTACCACCAACAGTATAGAAGAGTTCCTTTCCCCCTATAACCTTGCCAGCATTTGTTATTACTTGATTTCTCAATGGCCATTTCTTTTGGAATAACATGGAGTATTAGAGTTGTTTTAATTTGCATTGTTCTAATAGCCAGTGATTTTGAACAGTTTTGCATGTGTATATTGGACATTTGTACTTATTAGTCTGACAAGTATTCATTTCAGTTGCCAATTTTTAACTGGGTCTTTTATTTGGGATCTAATTTGAAAGATGTCAGTCCTCTGACCAAGGAATAACTGACAAAATATTTTTCCCATACTATAGGTTGTCTGTTCTGTTTTTTCTTCTTTTTATGCAGAAGCTTTTTAGTTTGCTATTTAGTTTTCCATTTGTTGATTCTTCATAGTATTTCTTGTAACATTGGAATTCTGTTCAGAAAGTCTTTGCCTATACATAAGCCTTTGAGAGTTCTACCTATTTCGTCTTCCAACAGATTGTTTCTGTTTTAACATTTAGATATTGGATTCATTTTTATTTTAATGAGATGTACGGGTCAAGAAACAATCTGTTGCCTGTAGGTAGCCGATCTTCCAAACACCATTTATTAAAAAGGCCTTCTCTGCTCCAGTGTGTGTTTTTGGCCCCTTTGTCAAAGACCAAATAGCTGGTACACCTGGGGGCTATTTGCTTGTCCACTGTTCTGTTCCATTGACCCACATATCTGGTTTTGTGTCACTACCATGCTGTTCCTCTAACTTTAGCTTTATAAGATAACTTCTGATCCAGGATTGTGATGCTTCCTGCTTAGATCTTGCTACTCAGGATTGCTTTCTCTGTTCTGGTATCTTCTTGTTCATTTCGGGCTGTTAACTTGAGATCTGTGTAGAATGCTGTATATATTTTGATTTGGATTATTTTAATCTATATAGGAGTTTTAAATATATAAGATCATTTTGGCTGAGTTCTTCTTAAGTACAGAGGATATATTTTCATTTTTTGATGTCCTCTTCAATTTCCTTTTTGGGGGTGCTGAAGTTATTGCAGAAGTGTTTCTTGTCCTTGGTTAGGTATATACCTGAGTATTTAGTTTTTCTTTAGACTATTGTGAGTAGAATTATTTCCCTAATTTATTTCTTAGCTCATAATTGATTTTCAGGAACACTTGATTTTTGTGTGTTGATTTTGTATCCTGCTATAATGCTGAATTTGGCTATTAATTGTAGGAGTCTTTTGGTGAACTTTTTGAGGTTTTCACGGTAAATGATCATGTCACTGCAAATATTGATAATTTCACTTTTTGCTTTCATATACTTATTTTTATTTATTTCTCTTGCCTGATTGCTTTGGCTAATTTTCAGGGTCTGTGGTGTACAGAAGTGGGGACAGTGAACACCTTTACCTTACTCTTAATTTTAAAGGGAAAGTTTTTGATTTTTCCCTGTTCAATATGATGTTGATGGTGGGTTTGTCAGAAATGACTTTTATCAGATAAAATGCCCTTCTGTGTCTCTTTTCCTCAGGAATTTTATTATAAATGAATGGTAGATTTTATTATGAATGAATGTCAAAGAATTTTTCCACATATATTGGATTATCATGGGCTTTTTGTCCTTATTTCTTTTTATATGATAGATTATAATTATTGATTTGCATATGTTGAGGAATCAGTATGTCCTGGTACAAAGCCTGTTTGGTTTTGATGTATGTACGATCTTTCAGTGACTTGTTTCAATCTGTTTATCAATATGTTGTTGGGGAAGTTTGCATCTGTCTTCATTAAAGAGATTGCCTTGTAGTTCTTTTGTCTGATTTTGAGTCAGGATAATACTGGCTTCCAGAAATGATTTTGGGAGTAATCCTTCCCCTTGGATTTCTTTAAAGAGTGTGAAGAGTATTGGCATTGGATCTTCCCTGAAGTTCTTGTAGAATTTGACAGTGAATCCATCAGGACCTAAGTTTTTCTTAATAGGTTATTTATTACACCTTCAATTTCATTAGAAGTTATTAGATTTTTAATTTTTAAAAATCTTCTTTGTTCAATTTTGGTAGCTCATGAGTATCTAGGAATCTATCCATCTCTCCTGAATTCTTCAATTTATTGGCATAGTTGTGCAGTAGTTGCTAATAATCTTCTGGATTTTGGCATCATCTGCATTGATTCCACTTTTTTTGTTTCTAGTTGTATTGAGTTGAGTCTTTTCTTTCCTTTTTTGGTAAGATTGGCTAAAGGTTTGGCTGTTTTGTTTATTTTTTCAAAGAATCAACTCTTCACTTCATTGATTCCTTGTATTTTCCTAGTCTCCATTTCATTGTTTTGTGTTCTGTTGTTTATATATTTCTTCCTTGTATAGCTTCCAGTTTGTTTTATTCTTTTTCTAGGAACCTGAGGTACACCATCCAGTTATTTATTTGGGTTCGTTCTCTTTGTCTTATGTGGACACTCACAGCTATATATTTTTATTTTAGAACTGCTTTCATTGTGTCTGATGATCTCTGGTGTGTTATAATGGCACTATTGTTTAATTCTAGGAATTGGTCATTCAAGGGGGAATTTTTTACTTTCCATGAATTTGCATAATTTCTGTGGTTTATTTTTCCACAGATTTCTAGTTTTATTGCTCTATGATCTGATAATATCAATGATACACAATTTATTCTTTTGCATTTATTTAAGTGTACTTCATTTGGTAGTTATGTCATCTATTTTGGAGAAAGTTCCATGTGCTTCTGGGAAGAATGTATATTTTGTTGCTGTTGTTGGAACATTTTGTAGATATCTATTTAGTCCATTGTTTTGGTTTAACTCTCATATTTCACTGTTCATTTTTTTTTGTCTATTTGTCATAGTGGCATATTGAGGTCCTTCTATGTGTTTGTGTTGATATTTATCTGATCTTTTTTATATCCTTTTGTGTTTTGTATGAAGTTGGATGCACCACTGTTCAGTTAATGCATGTTTCTAATTTTTTATCTTTTCCTGTCCATTTTTTCCCTTAACAAATACATAATGGATGTCATCCTGCCATCTGCCATGGGACACAGGACCATCAGTGGCACACGAAGCTGGACCCCTGAGCCTGCCCCTGCTATCTCACCTCAGGACACAGGACCTCCAGTGTCATGCAGGACCAGGCCCAGCCAGCCTCTTCCATGCCCCTGCTGTCCTGCTGCTGCCTTCTGGGAGCACCCACCCCGCCGGACCTAGTATTGCTATTGATCTTCGACTCCCACTCCTCCCCTCAGAACCTTGGACTGCAGTGGATTAACCATGCTGTGTCAATGAGATACTCAGGAATCCCTCATCCAAACAGAGGGGCTCAGCAGGCTTCCATCAGTGTGGTGAGTTTGCCCCTAAAATGGGAATACAGCTTGCCACCTACAGTGGGTAAACAGAAGCAATAGCCAAACCCCCTCCAGAAGTAGAACCTTGGTGAGCTTGGTGAGAGTGTGGGTGAATCCTTCCTCCACACAGAGAACATCAGGTAGGTTGAAGAGGGTGCCAATAAAACCTCCCCCAACCTGGAGGAAATTAAAAGGGCTTATGAGACACCCAGTGACACAGTAGGTCCCAGACAAGAAAAACACTATAAATAGGGAGATCTGGTGACCTGGAACAACCTGAAGATATAATAACGGCAGGAACTAAGGGTTGATTTCCATCAATACTCCTAGGCTTGTCAGCCTAGGAAGAATATAGGCCTCACCCAACAGGCCATGCAGGAGGAACTCAGGTGACTGGCCTACCTCTTCATTGTGATACCCAGCAATTTGACAAATATCAACCACACAGTAGGACCCTAAGAAACATACTACTGATAGGTGAGACTAGTGGGCTTGAAAGAACAAATACTAGCCTGAAAGGTGAAAATGACAAAACAAAAAAGCAAAATCCAATCTCAACCATCTAGTCAATCAGGAGCAAATAAAGGAGATGTTGAATGGAGGACTTTAAAAGGCACATGCCAGAAATCTCTGAAAAGATAGCAAGTGAAATAAAAAGACAAATCCATGAGGCTATAGAGAAAATCAAATTAGAAGTAATCTCTCATGTAAAAACAGAAATAACAACTTTGTAAAGGAGTTGCTCAGTTCAGATAGAGAAGAAATAGATAAAGTACAGGAGCATGGAAACTGATGAAACCTTGAATGAAAATATAGAAAACAAGTAAAATCCATGAAACAAACTCAAAGAGATATCCAACAAACAAAAAAATTCTACTGAAAGCTGGCAAAAACATTTAAATGAAGCTGAGGATAGAATTTTGGACCTTGGGGACCAGATCTCAATTAACTATCATGAAAGGCTAGAACTTTTAAAAATAACAAAGCAGCATGAAATGACAATCCAGCAGCTTCAAGATGATGCCAAAAGAAACAATATAAGACTAATAGGCATTAGTCAACATGCAGGAGTCAATGCAAATGACATCAATAAACCATTCACAGAAGTAATAGCAGAAAATTTCCCAAACATGGGGGAAAAATCTGATGTGCAGATAAGTGAGTCATATAGAATGCCAAACAGTCACAACCAATATAAATCTACACCCTAACATGTAATAATTAAGATCCCAGACATACAACATAAAAACAGAATACTAAAAGCTGTTAGAGAAAAGACACAACTCACATATCAAGGAAGGCCCATTAGAATCACGGCAGACTTTTCAGCACAAACCCTCAAGTCAAGATGAGTGTTATGGATTGAAAACTGGTGGTCAACTTAATGCCAGCTGGATTACATCGGCATGGCACTGGACATAGATGTTCCACCTGAGGAAAGTTGCCAGCATAAATAGAGATGTGGAGAGGGATAAGCTATTCACATTATTTGCATTAAGGCATTGAGTTGTTGAGGTGTTGCGTGTTCTCGTATGAGTTGCTGTTTGAGCCATTGGTTCTCCTGGAGAAGCTTTCATCCTCACATCGAGCATTGCTTCCTGGAGTGGAAGATGTGTGCCACTTGGTCTCCAGGATGAACTCGTCATGCTGGCTTCCTGGCATATACTCGACTTGCTTATTGTTGGAGGAGCTTGGGACCTCCATGTCCCTGAGGATGGCTGTGGTGCTTTTTAAGATAGTCCTGGTGTTTGTTGTGAGTGTGACTTTTTGGCTCCAGCATAGAACTCTCAACTTATCAGTACAGCTCCACCACCCCGCTAACATAGACTTTCTAGTTTCCACTGCTGTCTAGCACGTATACATAAAAGAGACTGGTGTAAGTCCTTCTTGTGGGCTCTAGACCTCCAGTTGGACTTGTGGGAGGCATTGTCATGAGCTCTGGGTTTTTATCTGGACTCATGTGGGACATTGCTGTGGGATTCAGGCCTTTGGCTAATATTCTATGTCTTTAGCGATATGGATAGATTTTCTGCATTTTCTTGGGTGACCATCATAAAAATAATATTATAAACCCTATGTCCGTATTCTCATTGTTCTCTGCACAACCCTGACTATAATAATGAGCTTGGTGTGAGATATTTCAAACCCTGAAACAAAACAACTTTCAACCCAGATTGATGTACCCAGCAAAACTGTCTTTCAAACTCAGTGGAGAAACAAGATACTTCCATGACAAAGAACAACTGAAGAAATTTATGTCCACCAAACCAACCCTAGAAAGAGTATTGAAAGAATACTAGATAGAGGTAAAGATGACCACACTCTCCAGAGCAACAACAGAAAGAAACCACAAGGCAGGACAAACAATTAAACAAGGGGAAAAAGCAGAATACAAACAACTGGAACATAAGATGGTAAAGTTGAGCCAGTACATATAAGTTATATCCATCAATGTAAATGGCCTCAATTCACCTATCAAAAGAAAAAGGTTGACAGAATGGATCAAGAAACAGGATCCCACAATATACTGCATACAAGAGACATATCTGATTCAAAAGGAAACTCCTAGATTAAAAATCAAAAGATGGAAAATAGTATTCCATGCAAAAGGAACCCAGAAATGTGAACTTCAAACCTAAAATGTGAACTTCAAACCTAAAATGATTAAAGAAATAAGGAATGTCACTACATACTTGTTAGTGGAAAAATTCAAGAGGAAGAACTAACAATTATAAATATATATGCACCAAATACAGGAGCACTCAACTATATAAGACAAATACCAATGGATATGAAAAACCAAATACACAAGAACAGTTATAACAGGGGAGCTTAATACCACATTGTTACAAAGAGATAGATCAACCAGACAAAAAGTCAGCAAAGAAATAATAGAACTGAGTCACACCTGTGAGCAAATGGACTTAGAAGATGTTTTTTTAAAAAAAATTTATTTAAAGAGAAACAAAAGCATGTAAAGGGTAGAGATAATACAGAATCTCAAAAAAAGATAAACAATAAAAAATCATTAGTTGACAAATTACATATTGTACTCTTAGAAATAGTTGTTCAAGTTACAAAATTAAAGCATACAAAGTAGATAGTCAAACAGTGAGAGTATAAACAGCTATGCATGCATGAATCTCTACATGTATTTCTGTCCTTTCTGTATTAGAGGGAAAAACAAAACCTAGCAAGACAAAAAAGAAAAAACCAAATTCCTATAAAAACATGAAACCAAAAAGTCATATAAAACCACAGCACAAGGTAATCTATAATGATTACTGTGTTGTTTTTGTTATCTTCAATTGAATTGTCTATATCATCAAGCATAATTGAATATAGCAGTATAATTGAATATAGTAGTACATAACAATATTAGTAAAAATAAAACATTGTAGACAGGATAAAACATCAAAGGCAGGTAATAATCAAACCAGAGTGGATATTCTAGTGAATCTTGTCATCTTCAGTGCAGTTGCCTATACTTTCACACTTGATACTATCAATCATAACAGTTTGAATAAAATCTATCAATACAAAACAGCAATCTAACAAACCAGATTCGATTATGATCTGTCATGGCAAAACAGTGTAGGTTTTACAGAGCTTTAGATTAATTTAATAGGAAATTAAGGATGATTACTGTACTATGTCCTGTTATTTTCAGGATTACTGTCTGTGCCCTCAAATCTAGTATAGGTAGAATGACTGGAACAGAATATAATACATCTAAGCAGAGTAGTGTGAATAATGTGGGCTTTAAATCCTGGTGCACTATTAACAATAAAGTGTATCAAGCCCATCTATGTTAGAGATTCTAGCCATCCTTCTCTGCCTCATTTCTGCTATGCTATTTTTCTGCCTTTGTCTACTTTTCTCCTTCATTGTACTGCCTGTCCCACTTATTGAGTCCTTTCTGCCACTGTTCCTAAACTCCTGGTAGTTTTTTTCTCTCTTTCTAGGATGTCCTTCAGTATTCTCTAAGGTTGTATTGGTTGTCACAAACTCCCCCAGTTGCTTTTTATCATGGAAGCATCTTGTTTCTCCATTAATTTCTAGTGACAGTTTTGCAGAGTACATCAAACTGGGCTGGAGGTTATTTCTTTCAGGGCTTGGAAGACTGCACTCCAAGCTCTTCTTGATCTGATGGTCTGTGTCGAGAAGTCAGCCATGATTCTGATGGGCTTACCTATATAGGTAATCTGTTTCTTTTCTCTGATGGCTTTTAGTATTCTGTTTTTATATTGAATTTCTGGTATCTTGATTATTATATGTCTGGGTGTTGATCTGTTTTGGTTGTAGGTGTCTGGAGTTCTGTATGCCTCACACAACTGAATGTCATTTTCTGTTCCCATGCTTGGGAAGTTTTCCTTAATTATTTCCATGAATAGCCTTTGTAATTCACCTGTATGTAATCCTGCTTCTTTGTTCACATTTGTTATTCTTAAATTGTAGATCCCCTTGTCATCTTCTCACCTTTGTATTGTTACTGCCTGTTTCCTTGTTAATTTTAAGAGATCTTTCCTTTCATGATCACACATTGAAAAGTTGTCTTCAAGTTTTGATAGTCTATCTTTAGTTTTTAAAAGGAGTTTTGCCAGCTTTCAGTGGAGTTTTTAATTTCCTGGTAGTCTCTTTGAATCTGCTTCATGTATTCTATATTTTCTTTATATTCTTTATCGAATGTTTCTCTCCTTTTTTGTGTTCCTCCCTTTTCCTGTCTATATCTTCCTGAGAGATGCTTCCTGAGAGCATTTCTTTTATTACTCTGCTCATATCTTGCTTTAAATGAGTCAATATTTCAGCTATGAGCTTGTCTACAAGGTTCCAAAGATATCTCTTAATGTCCATTGAAGCCATGTCTGATGTTGTGTGTTGACCGCCCTCAGTCTCCCTTGTTTTTCCCTCTCCTGCTTCAGTGCTCTCAGAGTTGTGCACTAGGGCCTCCTCCTGCCTCTTTCTTCTGTCATGGCCCTGGCTTCCTCCACACAGGTTACAGTGCAGGTCCCAGCCCACTTCCCTATTGGCCACTTTTCCTCTGAAGCACACTGGCAAGGTACCTCCACCCTCTCCTGCCTGCTCTTGTCACTAAGTTGTAAGCAGTGGCTGTGTATGCCTGCCCCTCCCCACCTGGCCAGCCAAACTTCAGGGGCCTTCACCTGGTTAGTGCATGCTAGGCACAGGGAATTGATTTGCGACAGCTCATTGGGTCCTTGCCAGGGGCACGGCCCAGTCTGAGCAAATCCCACGAATCTGCTCTGGGGAGGGAGCAACCAACTGAATTTACTGTCGCTCTCAGTTCAGGCTCCTCTTGCCTGATTCCAACATGTCGTCCATTTGGTCGCGCCCTTCCCATTGAGGGAGGTCTCATTCCCAGAACTGACTGTGGATTAATGAAGGTCCCTTTGCTGGCTCTGCTCTCTGTTGGGCTCACCAACCCTCAACTTCAGCACTGCTGTGGTTCCTGTGAGTGGCAGTGGGAGCAAGTTTGGGTGGCTCTGCCGGCCAGCGTGGATTCAGGCCATTGCAAACTTGGCAGGTTGCTGTGAACGAAAATACTGTGTCCTGTAATTTCTAGCTGTTTCAGTTGTAGTCCTGATGTATTTGATGAGCTTTTTTACATTTTAATTTCTCCCTGTGTCAAGAGGATCCATCTTCCTCTGTCTGGGTCTCTCCAGGGTGTTTTATTTTGGCATATGAGTTGTTTCTCTGGGGAGGCTTTGTATTTTGTTGCTCACTGATTGGCCATCTTGACTTCTCTCAGTAGATGTTTATAGAGTATTCTGCCCAACCACATCAGAATATATATTTTTCTCAGCTGGGCATGGGACATTCTTCAAAATAAACCATAAAATAACCCATAAATCTTTTTAAGTAAATGCAAAGGGATTGAAATTATTTCATGCTTATTCTGACTATAGTGCACTGCAATTGGAAATTAATGGGAAAAGAAATTGCAAAATCTGCATAAACACATGGAAATTAAATAACAACCTTCTGGACAACCAGTGGGTTACAGATGAAATTAAAGAAGAAATAAAGCAATACCTACAATTCAATGAAAATGCAGAAACAACATACCATAATCTTTGGGATGCAATGAAAGTGGTCTTAAGAGGGAAATACATAGCAACAAATTGTTATATTAAGCAAACAGAATGAGCACAAATAAACAACCTACTGCTACATTTCAATTTTCAAGAAAAAAAAAGAGCAAGTTAAACCCAAAACTCACAGAAGAGAGGAAATTGTAAAGAACAGAGCAGAAATTAATGTAATTGAAACTAAAAAAAATATAAAGAATTAATGAATCAAAAGCTGTTTTTTTGAGAGAATAAACAAATTTGATAAACTGGCTAACCTAATCAAGAAAAAGAAAGAAAAAACTCAAATTCATGCAATAAGGACTGAAAAGAAGGAAATTACTATATATCCCATGGAAATTCAAAACAGAATGAATACCTGCTTTGAAAACCTCTACTCATACAGAATGGAAAACACAGAGGAAATGGACAGATTTCTAGAAATATATGAACTACCAAAGCTTAATCAAGAAGATACAGCAGTTTTGAACAACTCAATATCAGCTACTGAAATTGAAAATGTGATTAAAAACTTACCAACAGTGCTTGCACTCACTCAGGGGAGAGCTTTGGACCATTTCTCCCAGCTGTAAGGACCCTGCCCAGCATCCTAGACCACCTGAGGAGGAATGGGAGGTGCCAAGGGCCATGCCCTGTGATCTCCATTCACAGATCCAAACAGCCAAAGACGTTTGAGATGATTTCCAGTATGCCCGGGGGAAGCTTTGGAACATTGCTTGAAACCTGGAAAGATAGGACAATGACAAAATGAAAGACCAAAATGCAATCTCAAACATCCAGCCCATGCCAAGAAAGCCTAGGAGCCATGTACATAGAAGCAAATATAAGCCATACACCTGAAACACCTGAAATGATATCAACTGAAAAAAAAAAAACTCTGGGAAGGTATAAAAGAACTCAAATCAGAAATCCCCAGGTAAAAGAAGAAATGATGAAAGTAATGAAAGAAATACTGAACACATCTAAAGAAGACATAGTTAAAAAATTAGAGGAAAAATGCAAAAAGATGGAATCCCTGAATGAACAATATAAGAAACAAACAATGCATGGAGCAGATTCAAAGAGATATACAGGAAATCAAAATTCCACTGAAAGTTTCCAAAACTGCCTCAATGAAAGTGAAGATAGAATTTCAGACCTAGAAGACAAGACTGCAGCTAGCAAACAGGAAAGGAAAGATATTTTAAAAATAACAAGGAATCAGGAAATAGCAATTCAACAGTTGCAAGATGATGCAGAGAAAAACAACATAAGATTGATAGGGATAAATGAAAAAGAAGAGAACAATACAAATGATATCAAGAGGCTATTTACAGAAGTAATGCTTAAAATTTCCCAAATATGAGAATGGAAACTGAGATATGGATCAGTGAAGCATATAGAACTCCAAATAGCCATAACCAAAATAAAACTATATCCAGACATATAATAATCACCATCCCAGAAATCCAACATAAGAACAGAATATTAAAAGCTGTTAGAAAAGACAGATCACCTATAAAGGAAAACCTATCAGAATCACAGCAGACTTCTCAACACAAACAATGAAGTCAAGAAGAGCATGGAGTGAAGTATTTCAGATTCTAAAGGAAAATGACTTCCAACCCAGACTGATGTACCCTGCAAAGCTATCCTTCAAAATGGATGTCTTTCCATGACAAAGAACAGCTGAAGAATTTCACAATCACCAAACCAACTCGGCAAAGAATACTGAAAGACAGTATAGATAGACATAGGAAAAAACACTAAGCAAGGCAGACAATTAAACAGTGGAAAGGTAAAGAAGCAACAGCAGAAAGATAACATGTTAAAAATAAACCAATATGTAACATTTATAATCATTAATATAAATGGCCTCAATTCACCAATTAAAAGAAACAAACTGACAGCATGGATCAAGAAACAACATCCAACCATGTACTGTCTACAAGAAACCAATCTAACCCAAAAGGAAACTCATCAACTGAAAGTCAAAGGATGTAAAACAATACTTCATGCAACAGGAACCCCCCCAAAAAGCAGAGGTAGCTATTCTGTTTTCAGACAATGTGAACTTCAAACCAAAAATGATCCAAAGAGATATAGAAAGTCACTACTTACCAGTAAAGGGAAAACTTCAAGAGGAAGAGATAACAATCGTAAATATATATGCACCAAATTCCAGAGCACCCAGCTATACAAAACAAGTATTAGCAGAAATGAAAAATCAAATAAGCAATAACACAATTATAACAGGAGACCTTAACATGCTATTGACACAAAGGGAGAGATCAACCAGACAGAAAATCAGCAAAGAAACAACAGGACTGAATCACACCTGTGAACAAATGGACTTGATATACATATACAGAGTGTTCCATCCAACAACATCAGAATGTACATTCTTCTCAGCAGTACATGGAACATTCTCTAAAATAGACCATATTATAGCCCACAGAATATGCTTAGGTAAATATGAAAGAATTGAAAATTATTCCATGCATGTTATCAAACCATAATGCCATGAAACTAGAAATTAATGATAAAAGGAACTGCAAAATCCCCATGAACACATGGAAAGCAAATAATATACTCTTGAGCAATCAGTGGTTCTCAGAGGAAATTAGAGAAAAAATTAAACAATAGCTACAAGCAAATGAACATACAAATATGACTTACTGAAATCTGAGGGATGCAATGAAAGTAGTCCTCAGAGGAAAATTTACTGCAGTGAATTCCCACATCAGAAAAACAGAACAAACACAAATAAACAGCCCAATACTACATCTCAAATATCTAGAAAAAGAAGAGCAGGTCAAGTCCAAAGCCAAAAGAAGGGAGGAAATTATAAAGATCACAGCAGAAATCAATGCAATAGGGACCAAGGAAACAATAGAAAGAATAAATGAATCAGAGTTGATTCTTTGAAAGAATAAATAAAATTGATAATTCCCTAGCCAACATTGTTAAAAAAAGGAAAGAAAAAACCCAAATTCATGCAATAAGGAATGAAAAGGATGAAATCACTACAGACTCTGTGAAAACACAGAAGATCATCTATACCTATTTCAAAAACCTCTACTCCCATAGGTTTGATAACACAGAAGAAATGGGCAGATTTCTAGAAGCATATGAAATACCAAAGCTGAGTCAAGAAGATGTAAAACTGCTGAATAACCCAATTTGTATTAATGAAATTGAAAATATAATTAAATCCTTACCAACAAAGAAGAGCCCAGGCCAGACAGATTCACTGCAGAATTCTACAAGAAATACAAAGAAGACTTAATGTCAGACTCCTCAAATTCTTCAATAAAGTCAAAAGGGAAGCAATTCTCCCTAAGTCATTCCTGGAAGCAAATATTACTCTAGTACCCAAGACTGAGAAAGACCCAACTAAAAAAGAGAACTACAGGTCAATCTCCCTAATGAACATAGATGCAAAAATTCTCAATAAAATATTGGCAAACAGGATGCAGCAAATCATCAAGAAGATCATACACCATGAGCAAGTGGGATTCATCCCAGGCATGCAGGGATAGTTCAACATACATAAATCAATAAATGTAATCTACCATATAAATAGAGCCAAGAATAAGAATCACATGATCATTTTGATAAAAAATGATTTTGATAAGGTCCAACACCTGTTCATGATAAGAACCTTACAGAGAATTGGAATAGATGGACTCTACCTCAATATGATAAAGGCCATCTATGACAAACCAACAACTGGCACCATATTAAATGGCCTAAAACTGAAAGCCTTCACACTAAAATCAGGCACAAGACAAGGGTGTCTGTTATCACCGCTCCTATTCAACATAGTACTGGAAATACTAGCCAGAACAATTAGACAAGAGAGAGGAATAAAAGGAGTAAAGATAGGAAAAGAGGAAGTTAAATTATCACTATTTGCAGATGACATGATACTCCAACAGAAGACCCCCCAAACCCCATTAAAAGACTCCTACATATAATAAATAAATTCAGCAATGCAGCTGGATACAAAGTCAACACTCAAAAAATCAATAGCATTCCTATACACTAACAACAAAATCACTGAGAGAGAAATAAGAGAAGCCATACCTTCACAACAGCATACAAAGAAATGAAATACTTCAGAATCAATCTAATGAAAGAAATAAAAGCTCTATTCAGGGAAAATTGTAATACCCTGAAAAAAGAAATCGAAGAGGACTTCAGAAAATGGAAAGACATCCCTTGTTCAAGAATAGGAAGAACAAACATTGTGGAAATGGCCATTCTCTCAAAATTGTTATATAGATTTGATGCAATTCCAATGAAAATACCACTAACATACCTCATAGATCTAGAGAAATCACTCCTAAAATTCATCTGGAACCAGAAGAGATCTAGAATAGCAAAGGTGATTCAGGGTAACAAAGGTAAGACAGGAAGCATCCTAATCCCTGACTTGAAGTTATGCTACAAAGCTACTGTAATAAAATCAACATGCTACTGGAACAAAAATAGACCTGAAGATCAATGAATAGATTAGAAGATACAACTACAAACACACTCAGCCACCTTATCTTTGCTAAAGGGGCCAAACCTGTTCACCAGAAGAAAGATAGTCTCTTTAATAAAAAGTACTGGAAAAACTGGCTCTTCATATGCCAAAAAGTAAAACTAGACCCATGCCTATCATCATGTACTAAACTAAAGTCTAAATGGATCAAAGATCCAAATGTTAAAACAGAAACACTAAATCTGTTGGAAGACAAAGTAGGTAAAAATCTTGAAGACATAGGGATAAGTAGAGAATTCATGAACAAGAATCAAACCACGTGCTAAATACTTCTCAGAATCAATAACTGGGATCACGTCTTATTAATGAGTTTCTGCATGTCGAAAGAAATCTCCAGCATAGTAAAAATAAAACCCACAAATTGGGAAAAAAGTCTTAGTGAACTGTCCCTCAGACAAAGGATTTCTGTCTAGAACATATAAAGAATTAAAAAAAATTAGACCCCTGAAATTCAAATACCCAATCTAAAAATGGGCATCTGAGATGAATACATAGTTCTCAGATGAAGAAATACAAATGGCAAATAAATACATGAAAAAATGTTCAGCATCATTAGTCATTAGAGAAATGCAAATTAAAACCACACTGAGATTCCATCTCATTCCAGAAAGAATGGCCAGGATAAAGAAAACTATCAACAGCAAATGCTGGAGAGGCTGTGGGGAAAAAGGAACTCTTCTGCACTGTTGGTGGGAGCATAGACTGGTGCAACCACTGTGGATGTCAGTCTGGAGGTTTCTCAAAAAGCTGGGATTGAAAGTCCCATTTGACTCAGCTTTTCCACTCCTGGGGATATTCCCAGAAGAACTGAAAACATCATACCACAGTGATATATGTGCATCCATGTTTATAGCAGCACAATTTGTAATAGCCAGATCTTGGAAACAACCTAAATGCCCATCAATGGAGGAATGGATAAAAATGTTGTGGTATTTTTATACAATTTTTCAGCTATAAAGAATGATCACATTGAGATATTTATAAATAAGTGGATACAACTTGAGACCATACTCATAAGTGAAATAAATCAAACACATGTATAAATACCATATAGTTTCTTTAGTATAAGAAATGGAAGTACATAAGATTTTATGGTAATCATGGTTTCCCATTATATTGCTTTGAAGTCTTATAATGTTTTCATGCATTGGTTGGAATGGTTTTATTCTGTTTTGTTTGATTTTATTATGTGTGATGGTATGAACAGCTACTTTGAAGAAAACAAGACATTATGGTAGTCTTTGCTGATTTAATATCATCTTGCTTTGAAGCCCTACCATTGCTTTTGTTTTTCTGTTTCCATCGATTCTATCATGTTGTGTCTTACTGGATTTTAATATGTGTGATAGTATAAATAGTATAATAATAAATAGTATAATAGTATAAATCATATATTATATGTGTGATAGTATAAACAAAAATTTTAAGGAAAATGAGATATTATTCAAAATTTTTTGAGTAAACAAAATTTTTAAGGAAAATGAGACATTATAGTAGCCATTGTTCATTTTTTATTATTGGTTTTGAATGTCCTGTGATACTTTCATTCTCTTGAATGGTTTTATACTATTTTGTTATGCTTGATATTATTGTGTGTGAAGGTATGCTCAACTATTTCAAAGAAAAAAGACATTATGGTAGCTACTTTTAATATCTGGTTGTCTTGTTGTGAAGTACTATGTTGCTTGCATTGTTCTGTTCTGATCTGTTTTGTGCTGTTCTCTTTTTTTTAAATTCTCTTAAAAAAAAAACTTACCAGCAAAGAAAAGCCCACGTCCTGATGGATTCATGGCTGAATTCTACAAGAATTTTAGAGAAGATTTGATGTCAATACTCCTTAAACACTTCAATGAAATTGAAAGGAAAGCAATCCTCCTTAAATCATTCCTGGAGGCAAGTATTACCAAAACCAGAGAAAGAGCCAACCAAAATGGAGAACTATAGACCAGTCTCACTAATGAACATTGATGCAAAGATTCTCAATAAAATACTGATAAATAGAATGCAAAAAATCATCAAGAAGATTATACATCACGACCAAGTGGGTGGGGTTCATTCTAGGAATGCAGGGATGGTTTAACATATGAAAATAAATAAATGTAATATACCACATCAACAGAGCCAAAAACAAAAACCATATGGTCATCTCAATAGATACAGAAAAAGCTTTCGATTAAGTCCAATACTTGTTCATGGTAAAAACCCTTCTGAAACTCAGAATACACACAGTATCTACCACAATCTCATAAAGGCCATCTATGACAAACTAACAGCCAACATTATACTAAATGCACAAAAACTGAAAGCTTTCACTCTACAATCAGGAACAAGGCAAGGATGTCCACTATCACTACTCCTATTCAACATAGTTCTGGAAATATTAGCCAGAGCAATCAGACAAGAGAGAGAAATAAAAGGAATAAAGATAGGAAAGGAAGAAGTTAAATTACCACTATTTGCAGATGACATGATACTCTATATAGAAGACCCAAAAAACTCCATTAAAAGACTACTAGAGGTAATAAAAAAAATTCAGCAGTGTAGCTGGATACAAATCAACACTCAAAAAATCAATAGCATTCCTGTACAAAAACAAGCAAATTCGCTGAAAGAGAAATTATGGAAAATCACCTTTCACAATAGCATCTTAAAAAATGAAATACTTAGGAATCAACCTAACCAAGAATGTAAAAGACCTATATGCTGAAAATTATACTATCCTAAAAAAGGAAATTGAAGGGGATATCAGAAAATGGAAGGATATTCCTTGCTCCTGGCTAGGAAGAATGAACATTGTGAAAATGGCCATTCTCCCAAAACTGTTATACAGATTTGATGCAGTCCTAATCAAAATACCATTAGTGTACCTTACAGATCTAGAGAAAACACTCCTAAAGTTCATTTGGAAACAGAAGAAACCTAGAATAGCAAAGGCAATTCTGGGAAACAAAGGTAAGACAGGATGCATCTCAATTCCTGACTTGAAACTATACTACAAGGCCACAGTAATAAAATCAGCATGGTACTAGTAAGGAAATAGAACCAAAGATCAATGGAAAAGATTAGAAGATGCAAACACAACTACAACGATACTCAGCCACTTGATATTTGACAAAGGGCTAAACATGTTCACTGGAAGAAGGATAGCTTCTTTAATAAATGGTGTTGGAAAAACTGGCTCTCCACATGCCAAAGACTGAAAGTAGATCCATGCCTATCACCATACACTTAACTAAAGTCAAAATGGATCAAGGATCTAAATATTAAAACAGAAACACTAAATCTACTGGAACACAATGTAGGTAAACATTTTGGACACATAGGGGTAGGCAGAGAATTCATGAACAAAAAGCAAACTACATGGGAAACACTGCAAAGAATCAACAACTGGGATCTCATATTATTAAAAAGTTTTTGTACTTCAAAAGAAATCATCAACAAAGTGAAAAGAAAACCCACAGAATGGGAAAAATGTTTAGCCAACAATCTGTCAAAGGACTTATATTTAAAACATATAAAAAAATTAAAAAACTTCAGGCCCCCAAATTCAAAGACGCTCTCCAAACATGGGCATCCGAGATCAGCACACATTTCTCAGATGAAGACATACAAATGGTAAATAAATACATGAAGAAATGTTCTCCATCTCTGGTCATTTGAAAAATGCAAATTAAAACAGCATTGAGATTTCATCTCACTCCAGAAAGAATAGCTGCCATCAAGAAAATAACTGATAACAAATGTTGGCAAGGCTGTGAGGGGGGGCAAGGAACAATATTCCACTGTTGGTGGGAGTGTAGACTGGTGCAACCACTATGGAAATCAGTATGGAGATTTCTCAAAAAACTAGGATTGGAAGTTCTATTCAACCCAGCTGTTCCCCTCCTGGGTATTTTCCTAGAAAAATTGAAAAGGTCATGTCATAGTGATATATGTGCACCCATGTTTATAGCAGCATAATTTGTAATAGCTAAGTCTTGGAAGCAACCAAAATGCCCATCAACTGCAGAGTGGATGAAAAAGTTGTGGTATTTTTATATAATGAAATATTACTCAGCTACAAGAAAAGGATGATTTTGAGGCCTTTATAGGTAAATGGAGACAACTTGAGACTATTCTCATAAGTGAAATAAATAAGAATCATATTTGTAAATATCACATTGTCTTTCTAGTGTAAAAAGTAATAAAAACTGTAACAGTAATGAGATCCAAAATGTGTAATAGCTATTATAAAAAAGAAAGTGCTCTAAAGGATATAACTACATGTATGTTTAAGCGTGTAAGATAGATGACCATATTACTAAGTTTTTGTTGGATCATTGAACAGAGTGGTCTTCACTCTCATTGTTTGAATGTCCACTTTCTATGCTTTAATTTCATAACTTGAACAACTATTTCTAAGATACAATATGTAATTTATCAACTAATGATTTGTTAGTGTTAACTTTTTGAAATTATGTATTATTTCTACCCTTGTTTCTGTTTTGCTTTTTTCTTTAAATAAAAAACAAAGAAAACAGAACAAAAATAATGCATAAAGAACTTCTTTGTCTCTTCTGATTAATTTTGTTTTAAAGTCTGCTTTCTCAGAAAACAGGTATATCTATTCTTGCTTTCAGGTCCCTGTTACATGGAGTATTGTTTTACATCCTTTTGGTTTTTAGTAAATAAATATCTTTTTGGTTTAAATGTATTGCTGATATATGGTATATGGTTAAATTTTTTCCTTGATCCATTCTGTCAATCTGTGTTTTTGATTGGAGAACTGAGATATTCATACCGAGAACTGTTACTGAAAGTTACTGAATTACTGCTGTCATTGTGTTATTTTCCTGTTGCTGATTCCCTTTCTTTCCCTTCTACCTAATCCCTCACCATACCTGAAGCATTCATCCTGTTGAATCCTTTGCCATTCTTAGTTTCATTTTCTCTTTCTAGGACATCCTTGATAATTTTTCAAGGTCTGAATTGAGGGTCACGAATTTCTTTAGGTTCCACTTTATCATAGAAATATCTTATTTCTCAATCAATTTTGAAAGATAATTTTTGCAGGATATGTCATTCTGGGTTGGATGTTGTTTTATTCTAGTGATTGAAATATTTCAAGCTCTTTTAACCTTTAAGAGTTGTGCTAAGAATTACAGAAGTCTGTAATTCAAGTGGGTTTTCCTTTGTAAGAGTCATTTTTTTTCTAACAGGTTTTAAGATTCTCTTTGTGTTGGACTTCTGGGACTTTATGTTGTATCATATGGAGGTTCTTCTCTGATCTGGGGTTCTGTGTGTTTCATTTATCTACATGTTAAATTCTTTTTCTATTTTTGGCAAGTTTTCTGCCATTGTTTTGGTAAACAGGTTTATTATGTCATTTGTATCGATTTTTCACTAATTCAAATTAGTGAAAAATCAGTGTTGTGTGTCAACTACCAGGTGTTGGATCCATTTTTGTGTTTCTTGTTTGTCATATTTTTCTCAAGGATTGAGCATCAACAGTTGTCTTCTAGTTCTGACACACTCTGCACACTGTGTGCTTCTGCTACCCATACTTTCAATGGAGTTGTTTATCTTGAATTTCTACTGGGAACTTTTCATGAACTCTGATTCTTTTCTATGTTGGAGAAGCATGATTTGCATAATTTTGTTTATCTAGCTCGGCTAGCTTTTTATTAATGTCTTCTTTAGACTCACTGAATATTTTGTTTAGTAAGATCATCTTCTCTAGTTATATCTTCCTTGAACTCCTCAGGTGTGTTATTGACCTGATTTATTTAGTACCCTCTGTTATGCTTTAAAATAATTTGGCTGTGTGGCTTATGGTCTCCTGTTCCTGGATTTCTCATGGATCAGCTCTGGGTGGGGGTGCATTGGGGAGTTTCTGGTGGTATTTTGTTGCCCAATCCTCTTGTTTCTGTTTTCTTGTTTGTTTGTTTGCTGAGACTTGTTGGTTGATTATAGTGGAAGATTTGTTTGCTGGTGTGAAAATCTCTTTAGTTAGTGTCTGCTTTTCTGTGACACATTCTGGGTGTGGTTAACTGTAGTCCTTTGTCTCTCTCTCCCAGAATCTCCCCAACTCTGCTATTTTTGTGTAAAGCCTGCAGTGTATTTGACTCAGTATTCAGTTCTCTGGGAATGGATTGCAGTATTTGTAATGACCTCAGGATAATCCAGATTTTGGCATATGGAGACAACCAGTAGATAGCACCAACTATGTCACCTTGGCTCTAGTAATAAATCAGCAACAATAAATGCTATATTAAACATCTTTTGAATAGAGCAACTCACCTCCACTAAGAACAGAACTGAAGCCAACAGTAATAGTACTGTTAACTACCTATAGATGTAAAGCTCAACAGTTATACTCATAAACACATAGGGTGAGGGGAAAGAAGCATAAAATAAGTAAAATTTGAAAACTTGAAGGAAGATGAGAAGGAGGTGAGAAAAGTGAAATAAAGGACCCTATTAAGAAACAAAAGAAAACTAATAGTATTAGATAAAAATGAAAGAAAAGAGCAAGTAAGAAAAAGGAGACAGAAATAAACAGAGAGAAAACCAAAGGAAAAAAATAATAAGAGAAAATAGTGTATAAGAGGAGAATAATACACAAAAACAAAAAGAAGAAAAATAAAAGGAAAAACTCTAAACTCCTAGGGGAGAGGGGAGTCCAAAACAATTCCTCTGTGTTTCCAAATGGGAAGTGTCCTTCTATGACCTACAGTCCTGGAATCCAGCAGTTCAGTCCTCTCTGCCCAGCATTATGGCCCCTGTCCATAAATCTCAGACTGTGGTAACCATCCAAGCCAAGGAGCATCCCCACTTATGTTTGTAAATGAAAAAGCAATCAGACCACAGGTCTCTGCTGGATATAGGCAGTGGGGCTGGTCTCAAGCAGAGTCAGGACTCAATGTCATGGTCTTCAGATCCAGCCACATCTGAAACCACATGCCCTGGGCCTGGCCTCCTACCTCAGAGTGTGGGGCCTCCTGTCCTTTCTGGATATACTCAACCATCTGAAGGGATCTCTGTGTAGTCATCACCCTTTTCGTGTGTCTCCTGTAGCTGTCTCTCACCCAGTGCTCTGGAGTGGTGGCACTGAAAATCCTAGAGTGAATCTGCCATTAAGTTGTTCTGTCGCTCAGTCCCACATCCACCCATTTCCAAAATGGCACCCATTTAATCAATCACTGGCAATATGATGTGTACTGCACTGGATTTCTTCTCCAACTCCATCATACTGTGAAGAATTCAGTCTCAAGATAAAACCCCATGCTGCTCTTGCAGTTTGCAACAGCCATCAGCTCTTCTTGAGGCTAGTACTGTTGGCTCAAATGTTATTTCTCCCTGAAGCTGATGACTTAGTGGAATTTACTTTAATCTCTCTTTGCATTGGTCTCTTCCATCATCAGGTTGGTTGACTGAACATCACCTCAAAAAGCTAAAATTTGGTGGTTTGACTTGGGTAGGGCATAGAATCTATAGTGTAGAGTTAGTTGGGGACAAATATGACATGACGTGACCATTCTCCCACTGAGCAGCTGCAGTGTGGTTCTCTGGTTATGGAACTTCTGCCGAATTGGTCACTCTATCAAGTTGACACCAAGATCTGAGGAAAGTTGGAGTTCCAGCCAGAGTCTGTCTCATCATATTCTTAGCAAGTGAGTAAAAGAACCCTCAAATCCTGTCTCACCATCACAGTTGGATCACTGTTCACATACATGTGACTTGGCTCCATCTGGGGCACAGGATGGGTAGCATCTCAGGTATGGACTCATCGATGCCACATGCACTCTGCTGGTCTTCCCTGAGTCAGCCATGTTGGGCTGTGATCAGCTCTGTGTTCAGACTTGGTGATGACCCTTGGTCAGGGGAGGCCGTGAGTGGTGCAAGTCATCTCCTTGGATGGGAAGGAAAAGCATTTTGTTTTGTACATTCCTGGTAGAATTTGAAGCTCCCACGAAGGTCTGTATTTTCTTAATAAAGATAAGACTCAAACTAAGGAGGCCTTTTCTTTCTAGCATGGCCCCATATGTCCATTTTGCAAACTGATGATGCTTGGGGTATCTGCTGGATGTGTCCCAGATTAACCCCACTGTTCACCTGCTTTGGCCCATCCATTCAGAAGTCCAATGCCATCTGCTTTGAGCAATAAATAAAACAGCAGCCACAAAAGAGTTTGTTTATTTCTGTAGCCAGATGTTTAAACCTCAATACCTCTTCATGAGTTAGAAAAATAGTATTTTTCTATTTGTCTCTCTTCAAGTATTCTGAAGTTCTTTCAGCTTGATCTATAACTGCTGAGTCCGAATGTTTCCTTTTGAACTTTAATCAGCTACATGGAGGCAGATGTGTTTGTCTTCTATGTGTTTCTTGTCATTTATAAGTGCCAGTTTGTAGCTTTAATATCATCTGAAATGTCAAGGCTCTGGCATGATTCTAATTTTACTACCTTTCTGTCTTTCATCCATTGCTTATCAAAGTGGCATAAACACTTCCTAGCACTGTAAGGACATGAGAAGCATCTGGCCACATTTGTCTTAATGTTCTCAGTCCATCCATTCTGGCTGTTTAAAGATGTTAGATATATTTTTTTTAATCTTAAGAGAAATTTTGCTGTCAGGCAGAGGCACGCTGTCAGGCAGAGTTGGTGCCTATGAATGGATGTTGGATGTATAAGAAGTCTTCTGTGGTACAGGTTTTCCAGGCTCTCGAATTCCTCAGCATTGGGGAATCAGGGAACACAGTTGCACCATAATTGCTGAGCTACTGGAATATCAGAGTTTGCATGTAATGTGACTTAGTCCACTGGTGGGTGATTTTCCCCTTATTGTACTAAATGTAGGATGGTCCAGGGGTTCTGCGGTGTTCTAGTTAGATGGGAATTAAGGAGATAGGACTTATAATTTTATTAGACAATAAAGACAACAATACCAAAACACAGCCAGAAAGCCCAAAATGGAGTCCATTGAGCTATCATCCTCTAAGGATCTTAAATAAACATCTGCCAGGTACCTGAGCTTGTCAGAGACATCCCTAGACTGTGATCAGCCAGGCTGCTGGCACAAGACAACATGAGCCCTCAGTGGGCGTTGTTTAAACACCACATAAGTTGCACTGTAAAAAGTATGTAGAATAGAGATCATAGCATTTGCACAACAGCTTGAGTTCCCTTCTCAATCTTTTAAAAGCCCCTGGCCAAAGAACCTCTATGGGTATTCTGTTCAAGACCACCTCTCAGACAGCAGGAGATCAACTTCTTTGCTTTTATATTGTTTATTTCCTTGGCATTATATCTTTTAATTAAATTTCTCTGTGCTCTTATCTTTTTTCTCTGCTGCTTCATTCTTCATTGCTGTGTGACATGACCCTGATGTTCCAGTATTCCTGGTGGCCTAACCTTCTTCTATCATTTTGTTTTCCGTCCTAGCCCTGTGACCTTTTTGTCTTCTTGTTGAATTCCTCATAGTTTCAAGATGGCAGCTTCCACTCTGGCTTCAAAGTCAAGCTTCCCGTTGGAGCGAGAGAAAGAGTGTGCTGGATCCTTTTTCAGGGGGATTTTGTTTTCTCTTATTTGGGAAAGTATGAGATCTTCAGGACTCTCTGTCCACCTCATATGGGACAGAACCATCTGCCCACACTGCTGACCACCCCTACTGCACTCCCATGCAAAACAAGTAGTGAATGGAACATTTCCAGCAGGGAGTGTTGATGCCCTGAAAAAACCTGGACTTCATTAGTAAGTAATAGGGGGAAGGTGGGATGTGCAGTTGATCTTAGGTAGTGGTGGTGAACCTATGGCATCTTTTCATATCACTGAACGCTCTAAGAGGTTTGCCATCAGTGCTCTTAGGTACTGATCACAATTCTCTTGCATCTGACTATAAATATTCTTTAGTCTGGTCCTAGGTCCAGATATTTGGGTGTTCTTATTGCTGTCATGTTCTTCACTAACCCTCAGCACTTCTTCAGTTAACCTCAGACCACTCTTCAGTCAGAGTTAGACCCAGTACAGATAACTCAGGAAACAAACAAACAAACAAACAAACAAGTCTCTTTGACTCCACCTTTCAGTGCTTCCTTTATTAACTGAGGTGCATTCGAGACTAATTGCATACAAATGGGTCTCCTAGTTTTTACTCTGAGTTGTTTTTTTTGAATTGACTCTCAGTGTTTGCAGTATTGTAGGTTGGAATTATCCTCTTAAACCCTCAGCACCTCTACCACTAGTTCTCAAGTTGGTCTTGTGCTTTTTTGAGATTAATGGAAAGCTCCCTATCCCATGACTAATAACTCTTGGGAAGTCTCCAAAGATTTCAGAAATGGTCCTCATTAAAGATCACACAGAGGAGGTCCTGCCAGGTGTCTTCCGTGTTAAGTGCGTACCCCTGAGTGCACTCTGCACTTCACTGGATGTATTTGAATTGTCAAGGGGACCTGAGAGAGGTCCAAATTGAGCATTTTCCCTCTAGTCATTGCTGCTATTCTGAGATGAACTCTGGTCCAGATAGGACTTATGCAATGATTTGGACAGGAAAATGGAGTTAGTCATATTCTTTCCAAGTAGGAAAACTTCTGGGTGGAAACTTTAGATTCTGGAGCTAGAAGGGGAGCTGTAGACCAGTGGTCAAACACCTGTGACTCTCAGACAGGGACAGCTTAGCTCAGAGACCACTGTGCATCCTTAGAGGGCACAGCAACCCCCAGCACAGATCTAGACTCAGAAACCAAGGTTCTGTGACTCATCATAAGCCTTCACACTCACATTATTTTTTTTTATTTTAAAAAGCCAAACAGAAAAAAGGATAGAAATAATACAGAATTTCAAAAAAAAAAAAAGTAAGAAATCAACACTAGTTAATATATTGCATATTGTTATCTTGGAAGTAGTTGTTCAGGTTACAAGATCAAGGCATAAAAAAATGATCAAAAATCAAACACTGACAGCACAAACTGTTCTTTTTGATGAACTAATGTGAGACCATCCTCATAAGTGAAATAAATCAAACTCACATTTATAAATGCTGTATTGTCTCTCTAGTGTAACAAATAATAATAAAAACTGAAAGAGTAATAAGATCCAAACTGTACATTAGATATTGTAATAATGAAAGGGAAAGAAAGTGCTCAAAAGGAAAGAAGAACTGGAATAGCAAAAAGGAAAAACAGAAGAGAGGAAAAGATTATGCATACGTAGGCACACACATATAGCTGTATGTATGTATATGTGTGCAAGACAGAGAACTATGCTGCTAATCTCTGTTAGGCCTCACATTAGTTTTTAGGGGAGGAGCTTTAGACTTCTACATCTGTTCCCTACACCTAAGGATGGAGCTACCAAGAAGACTGTCAGAAAGAGCAGCAGGTTGTTCAGACGGGCTTCCACCTGTACCAATGGATAGCATTAAACAGCTTTTGTGAAGACACTAAAGTGTTTCTATTAAATCATTTTATATTTTCTAACATATCAGGTGCCTTGAGCTTCCCTCGTCTGCACTTAAAAAGTATTTTGTTGCTATACATTATATCATTGCAATTGCTTTATATAATTAACCTGGAAGGGGGGGGGATGAACATTCCAAAGTAGAGTCAGAGATGTATTTAATTCACCTTTGTGACTTTATTTAGTGCAAAAGTCTTCCATATACAGAGATATCAATCACATCACAGATCTCATTAATTGCACTTTCCTTTTGAGTGCAATTAAAGTCAACAGCACCACAAGGCTTAATGCTCATGTTCCAAGGCTTGTGTAGTAGTTACTGGATGGAAGTTTGGGTGTGAGGAGGCACTTTGAGGAAATGCAGGGGGTGGGGCCCACTCCCACTTCCTGTACCCTGCCAATCCTGACCAGTTGGTCTTAGGTATGTATGGTGCAGTGGAATTGCACAAATGCATAACAGCAACAACAAGATAAATTCCTCAGATGGAGTCAGGGTAAAGCATTTGGTGTGCTTACTAGATTGGTCTAAATTTAAGTAATGAGTTTTCATGAACTTTAGCATACATTTTATTTTTCTATTCCACAAATAGGTAGTTTACTGGGATGTCTATAAATATACACCTATGACATCCATGATATATATAGTGTTCAGCCTTATCACTTCTCTAATCTGGGTTGAGTTTGTAGGACACACCTGTCAGTCAGAGCCCACTGAGGCAAAGTTGTAGCAAGTAGCAGAAGAGGAGGTGATTAGATTTCATGCGTCATTAAATTGTGCAGATCATGACTAAATGTGATTGGATTTCTGGAAAACGATGATACTTTCCCCCCAACAGCCACTTTCCCTTTCTCTTTAATCATAACATTCTCAAATGCTAGGTAGGGACATCGTTTCCTAGAATAAAAACTAAATTTCCCAACCTTGTTTGCAGCTGGTATGGCCCTATAATAAAATTCTAGACAAAGTGAGGTGAGCAGAGACAGGTGTGGAAGGACCACCTCTCTCTGCCTCCACCAGGGCACTTTGTAAAAGGAGGAGGAGCTGTCTTTATTGACAAGGTCGCTGCCATGTAGTCTGAATGACCTGGTTTTCTAATGATTGTGGAGCCACTGTGCTTATCTATGTCTCGCAGAGGGGAAGAAATTATTTCTTCTTCAACCACTAGTAATTTGTGTTTTCTGTCTCATGGAGATGAAATGAATTCATATCCTACTCAGTTCTCATAAGAGGAGGAGCACACTCTCACTAAGTCTATAGATGTGTTTGGAAGAAATATTATGAGTGTAAGCCTGTACTATGCTGTTGATACCCTCTTAAGTCTCTTCCTTCATTCACATGCCTGTTTGTTTTGATACATCCTGACTTTTTAATTGTTTTAATGTATCTTCTTTCCATTTTGATGGGTTATAATCAAAGTCGGTGCTATAGTTTGTGTTTGAATGGCCCCCAAAGCCTCATGCATTCATGGAGGTGGCTGAGTCTAGCATTTGTGGTTGGTTCCTTGTCTCGTGCTGGGATTGGCAGTATGAGTGCTGCACCTGCCTAGGGTGGGGAGCTGGCATACAATACAGGGGAGAGAAGGAGGCATGCATCTCCCCTCCTTTCCCCTTTTTACTCTTGATGCTTGTGGCCACCATGAATGTCTGCCCCTCACCCATGCCACCCTGCCTTGGGGCCAGCTGACTACGGACCAAAACTTCCGAAAACTGTAAGCTAAATAAACCTTTCCCCTTATTTTGGGCATCAGGTATTTTGTCTCAGCAATGAGAGAAAAGTAACTAAGACAGATGGTAAGATGGAGAGGCAGAAGAGCTGATAAAATAAACTTCCAGCATATAAAATTATTTCTTTAAGAAACTCAGATGCTATGTCTGCAAGGCCTATGTTTGTCATATGGATTCTGAGTGCTGTGTACAAAGAATAAACTTATTGATTGAAGGGATTAGGATTGAAGATTAATGGGAAATGTTTTCCAAAGTAAATCCAGCCTGTGAGTCATTAAATTGAAGTTATGCATGGAGGTTTTGGACCATGACATAAATAACTGCACACTGGTTTTGATAAATTAGAAAAAATATGCATTGAAACCAAAGTACATATTTGTGATTAAAACTTAACTTGGCTAAAAGATGGTGAAATTATCAAAACTACTGTGGCAGGAAAATAGTGCACCTTCAGGTCAGGATCAGTCACCCACTGCTGCTGCCCAGAAGTCAAAGGTCTAGGGCTATGGGAGTGGCTCCACCAGCCACAAAAGAGGACTGAGGAGTGGTTTCCACTCCCAATTAAGAAGTTACATACCTACTTCTTTGCACTGGCCACAGTGGAAAATTTGGTGCATATCAAGTCATAGGGATCCTAGAATAATTACTGCATTACAGGAAATGTTTGACACAATTTACCAAAAGGTAGGAAACAATGGAGAATGTGCTAAACAAGAAAAAAGTGTTTAAAGATGAGTTACATAAGAAAATGTAAAGATTTGCACTCAATTTGGACAAAGTTTAGCACACAGTTATAATTTCCAAGTGTCTGTTGACATGAAGACCCTAAGAGTATTGAGCCAAGTATGAATTAAGATTTATTACAGATCTTTGATTATATGTGATAAAGTAGGTGAGAGAAACACACATGGTGGAAAAAACTAAGAAAATGATCTTACTATAGATCAAACTGTAAAACTTCAAGGAATTAATCAAATTATGTTGACAGTGAATGTTTGATAGTGTCCTGATTAACTCGTACCTGTGGCTGAGGAAAACATATTTTATTGTAGAGAATAGTTAAAAGATAGCTGAAACTGTTTCATTCAATTAACTTGATATGTCTACCATGTGTTTTACAAATATATAGTAAACTGAAAAATTTTCCCAATTTTTAGGTTTGAAAAGTCAGAGTAAGGATTAATTGGACTGGGAATTTGTCTCGGTGGTAAGATTATCTTGACAATTGATGGAAATAAATGAAATTTCTATTCTAGGAAATAATCTCCCCAAAGCAATCTTACTTTGCTGGGACTAGGTAAGCAAATTTTGATAGTATTCCCTTCAGATTCCCAAAGAATAATGCACTGATATGAAAATGAGGAAATAGCAGTTTAAACTATCATATAAGGGAGAGAAGGGACCAATAGACTAGGGATGAAATAGAAACCCATCAGTTGCATTTTAGATTTTATTTTACTGAAATGAGGAGAGAGTCTTATTGCCCAAGACTTAACAAGAGAATAAAATAAATCGAGTCAATTATTTAAATCATATATTTAAAAGCCTGTTAGGGGATCATAGTTTAGTTTTTCTAGCAGATTTCTTGGTACTTTTACTTTAAATTTGACTCCTATGCATAATTAAAAATTATATACAATTACAATAAACTGTTTTGTTTTTCAATGGAGAAAAAAAATCCACAGTCATGTTACAATAATAAATACATGTGAATTGATGAATAACCCACTAATTTACTCTATCTGAAAAAGTGAATAGAAATCATCTTACAATCCTCACTCTTTTAAAAATATTCATGACTCCTTCTTAAATCTAAGAAAAAATTATCAGTGTGACTCTTCTTTTTTTAAATGACGAGTCTTTGTCAATTTATAGTTAAAAATTTCCCGTGTGATCAAGCAATATTCAAAAGCTTTCCTTTATGGATATCTCAAATTTGCTTGTTAAACATAACATGTAAGACTTACTTTTGTGATTGAGGAGTCTAAATAAGTTGTCAAAATCATCAAATATATTCTAAACAATCCATTGTTTTCATGTTAATAAAATCTGGAAGAAGCAAGGGAAATTGTTTCATCATCCACTTTAATGAAACAAGAAAAGTGAAAATACACTGTCAGTCTTCGTGGGGGTTTAACTAAGGGTCAACTTGTAAAGCCCAGCTGAACTGAGTCACTGTGGTTGTGAGTGTGGAAGTCCACCTGAGGATGCTGCCGGCAGCATAAAAGGAGAACTGGAGGGGAAGATAATGTGCTGTTGGTCCTCCTGGAGGAGCTTATTGTGCTGGTTTTTCTGATACGAACTTGGCTTTTCTCCTTGTCATTGTCGGAGGAGCTCTGGCCTTTGCTATAACTGATGATGGCTGAGGTTCTCCACAGGGGAGCCCTGGTCCTTTCCTTGAGCATCACTTGCTGGCTCCAGTGCAGATCCCTCAGCCTGCTGGCACAGATCCTTCACCCCACTGGTGCAGACCTTCTACCTCTCACCACTGGTCTTTGGGTCTTCCCAGTGCAGATCCTTGACACAGACATGTATGAGACATTGTTGTGGGCTCTAGGCCTCCAGATAGACTTGTGCAGGACTTTGCCATGGGCTCTAGGCCTCCAGCTGGACTCATGAAGGACTCTCCTGTGGAAGTCCAGGCCCTCAGCTGGATTCTTTGGGTCCCAGTGTGAGGACAGATCTCTTGCACTCTTCTGCATTTGACTTTTTGGGTGAATATTAAAAAATTAACCTATAAATTGTGTCCCGTAATAAATCTACTCTCTTGCAAATCCTGTCTATGACAATCTGGAAGGACAGGGAGATGTAAAGTTTATGGTAGCTCATACATGGTTTCAGAGATGGTTGAGATATATGTGCCTCCCTTGTCCTCCTCAATAATTGTGGGGAACTGCATGGTGACACTATCAGAGCAACAGAATTAGTGACAACTGCAAGGTGCCCAAAGATCATCTGGCTCAATCCTGCACACTACTTTTAATCTAAGTAAAAGTAGTATCAATATTGTTGCTCCTTCCTTTGTTTAAACAAATGTTTATTTTATAAAATTTGAGAAACAGAAAAGGATGAAGGTGAAAACACTACGGAATCTCTTCACACTGTAATGCTATATTTTCTATATTTCTCTACACTCCCTAATCACAGTCCAGAAAGAGTACTTTCACTGTCTGTTGTTCCATCACAACCCTATCAACATTATCATTTTTTTTTTTTTTGTATCGGGGATTGAATTCAAGACCCAGTGCTTGCCAGGCAGGTGCTCATGCCACTGAGCTAAATCCCTGGCCCCTGACATTATCAATTTGATATTTACTTGTAGATGTAATAGGTTGACTAGTGTTTTATCGTTTAATGTGTATTTCCTTAATAACTACTTGCACAATTTTTTTTCCCAACTGTTTAGTCATGTGAACTTTCTCTTTCATGAATTATTTATTATGTTTGCTTTCCAGTTGTCCACAGGGATCTTAATATTTTTAATTACATTTGCAATTTTCATAAATGTTTCATGAAATTTGCTAAAATTGAAAATATCTTTGTTCATAGGATATTTTACTGTCTTGGCAGTCACATCCTCTTTCATTATTTTTTGTTTTTGGAAAGTACTTCTTAGTAAATTATCACTTTACAGGCTTTTAACTCTTGATATTCTTAAAAATTACTTTTTAAGTTCCTAGGAAAGTTTTATTGAGAATCATGTTTAGCTTATACATTGGTTTGTAAAGGATCACTCTATTCTGTCCACACTAAAGGTGCATGGATACTTCAGATAATTTACTCTGCTTTTCTTTACTAAGAACACATGGTTATATATATATATACATATATATATATATACTTTCCCACACCACTATATCTGGGGAAACATGTTAATAGTTTTTAATCTTTGAAAAGCCCACAAATTTTGCCATGAGGTTGTTACTGGTGTGTTAAAAACTGTGGTTCTTTTATTTATCCATGTACTATGTTAGGCTGGAACTTATCATTAATTGGAAGAAGGTTTTCACATTATTTATGAAGCTGTCTAGGTGGAGGTACGTTGGTCACTGGTAACGAAACTGTCTCTTCCTCATGATCTGACTGTGGCATGCAAGGTGGTGTGAAAGGAGAGCAGTGACGCTGACCTCCCTCAGTGAGGGAGTCTTTCGTTAACTTTTTCACGGCAATTGCTTATGGTGTGAGATCGGTCCTCTGTCTCATGTTCCTATTGTTGAATATTTTTAGAACTTAAAAAATCAAGAAAAATTATTAAATTTTATTAAATATTTTTGACCAGCAGCTAAGGTGACAATAACATTTTTCCTTGAGCTATTTAATGTTAGAATCTCTCTTATTATAACAGCATAAAATACAGTATTATTAGTTTTAAAATATTCTTTTGGTGGTCTCATTATAGTTTTATTTTGCAATGATGTCTCTCTTTTTGACTATTAAATCTCTGACTTTTCTTAATATTGGAGATTTTTTTGTATTACTTAAACAATTTAATTTCTATAATTATAACCTTATAATCATATAATTTATACCCTGTAATTATGGAATTAAAATATGTCTGATTGAGTCTAAGATCAGTCATCATTGATAATTTTTGTAGAGAATGTGAAACTTGATTTTCGTTGACTACAATTAATGTATTAATTACATTTTCTTGATTGTGTCTTTTAATCTCCATGATGTAGCACATACTGATATTGAATTTTTACATTTCATTCATTATTCTTTGCATTTGCAATAGGTAAGTATATCTATATATGTATCTATAATTTAAAAATCTACATATAACACATAGGGTCATTTATAATGTGTGCTATTACTAGCATTATATTTTGACCCTATTTGTCTTAATTACAAGCTGAATTTCTATAATCAATACAGTGTGGTGAGCCTTTATGTACATTTAACATTTTTAACAGAGTACTTTGGTGTTAATATTGTCTCTTTTTCTTGCTGTTTGCTTATGTCTTGTTTTTTTTTTATCATTTTATTATTTCATTTTTCCATCATTTTATTTTAGGTCTAGGCAAGATGATACAAAATAAATGTAAGTAAACAAAGTGTCAAATCCATAAATCTTGGTGCTTCAAAAAGGAGGGTTTAAGTCACCAGTTTATCCAGTATGTGCCATAACTTTTAAGGTTATGACTCTACTTACCTTGCACAGCATAGTGAGTCTACATGGAATAATAGTGGGATCCTGGCATTTCACAGCTTTTGGCAGACATGACCCCATGGCTCGGCACCAGCTCTGAAAGCCAACTTTCTGCTTTAAAATCTCAGTCCTAACCTTTATCATCTATTTTGAGTAGTTTACAGAATCTCTTTGATCTTCAATGCTATTCATACCTCAAAAATGGCACAAAAATATGTACTTCACAGAATGATTGTGAAGACTAAATGGAAAAAGAGAAAGAAATATACAAACAAGCATTTATAGTACCTGCAGAGAGTAAGAATCAGACAAATACAAGCTATTTTTATTGTTTGCAGATCCTTGACTTTTTTTTCTTTTGTTTCTTTCTTTGTTTTGTTCTTTTATTTTTGGTTCTATAATGATTTGGAAAATAGGTCTATGTTCTTTTTTTTTTAATCCTCACTGACAATTACTTTTGAAGCTTTCCAAAAGCATAGTGCAATCTAAATTTTTCTAATGATCAATGAATAGCAGTATAATAACCTTTTATTATGCTCTATGTAAAAGTAATCTTGGGACACTTCTTGGATAACTTCATGCCTAATTTTATTCTGTGTTCAGCCTTAGTTTTTTGCTTATGTTATGTCCTTCATATTTTGGATCCTTAATTTCCATTTAATTTATGGTCATCTGAAAAATAGTGTGAAATCTTTCCTTAGTTACTACACATAAGAATTATTTTTTCAGTGTCCAAGTTTATGTGAAAAGATGTCTTTCTTTTCTGCTTGTGAAAGAATAGTTAATTTGATGTAGATATTTGTCTGATTCTGATCCAACTGTGTGGCCCTGCTCTATTTTCCTCTAGGATCTATTTTGATGGAGGATAAGTAAGAGGCTCATATATTTCCTCTATTGTAGAAAGCCAGGAGTTTTTCCTTGAGTTTTGAAATTTAACATTATGGCCAAATTTTACATTATCTTCCTGGAATGTGTTGGAAATGTTTTATGATCTGGCCTGCGGATCAATCTGTGAGTTTTCCCCTGGAGGAAGGAAAACGGGGCGGGGGGCTGGGTAAAGAGAGAGACGGAGACAAGTTGAAGGTTCCCAATCAAGCCTCGTTTATTGAAAAATGTTCCTGGCTTATAAAGAAGCAGAGGTGGGAAGTTACGGATAGGTCACCGTCATTTCCTTGGTCGGGCGGGAGAGGATCCTGGGAAATGTAGGCTGACGCACCAGATGCCCACAGGAGGGAGAGATGGAGCGGCAGCTGTAAAGCTATCACGCCGCTGCCTACATCTCCTCCCTTATCACTTTATAAGAGTATGGCAGGCCCTGTGAGGACAGCGCCTGTCTTGGGTCAAGGACTCTTCATATGAACCCAACCAGGCCTTACCCCTCATGGGCCTGCAGGACAGCAATTGGTCCTGTGCCTGTCTTAGGCGGCCGGTGGCGTAACATATGTGTCCTAGTTGCCCTTCTCTGGCTACTTGTCCAGTGTCTCAGGGCAGTTGGCTCACACATCATTATATGGGCCATTTGTAGGGATTGTTTCCCTCCAAGTTTCTTGATCTGCCATTTCCAATTGATGATAATGTACCTGAATGGGCTTGGCCAGGAGCGTGTCAACCCTATTATTAAGAAGAGTCATGATCCTTTGGAAAATGTAGGGGCCTACAGTGAGAAGCAGTAGCAAGGCGGCTAGTGAGCCTAATAAGGGGGCAATGTAAGGAAAAAGGCCTCCCCACATGGAAGAGAGGGAGGTTTCTCTGAGGTAGTCTCTTTCTCTGCTATTTAGGTGTCTCTTAATTTAGTCATGGAATCCTTAATGACGCCCGAATGGTCAGCGTAGAAGCAGCATTCTTCCTTGAGGGCAACACATAGTCCTCCTTCCTTTTTCCACTCATTACTTGGTAGACCTTCCCAGCGATAGAATTCCCAGTTCTAGGGTTGATGGGAATTGCCGTCCGTCAGATGTAGTTGTGTCAGGAGTCCAACGATGGCCCATAAGGCTTTGGAAAGTTGTATCATCTGTAAGAGAGCATAGGGGATTGTGCCTCAGGAGAGAATATTATTCCTGGGCGTCACATAATGTTTTTGATGAAGGGCTATCTATTTGTTTTATGAGGCGTTCAGGTAACCATCTAGGAGTAAACACAGACTGAGCCTCATCCCCAGATAACAGGGTCAGGGCCATTCCATATATTGGTCATTGGGTCTTTCCAAAGTACAGATGCAAATTGTGTCTGTGTCTGTGTATGCCAGAAACGAGAAGCCGCAGAGCAGCCTGAGGCATCTAAGGTCAAAAAATTTAAAATGAATAGAGCATGTGAAAGGATATTTCTGGGGGATCCTCGAGTAGGGTACCATGTTCCCCCTTTTATTTTGTCTATAGCGGACTTAAGAGAACGATGTGCACGTTCAACAATGCCCTGTCCCTGAGGATTGTAAGGTAAACCTGTAGTATGAAGAATATTAAGGCACTTGCAAAATTGAGCAAAGGAGGCACTTGTATAACAGGGGCCATTATAGGTTTTGAGCTGTTGAGGGCATCCCAGAACCGAGAAGGCTGACAGCATGTGAGCTATAATATGTTTGGTAGCTTCTCCAGTTTGGAGGGTTGCAAAGATGAAGCCACTGTATGTATCAACAATTACATGTATATATTTTAAGTTACCAAACTCGTTGAAATGAGTAATGTCCATTTGCCATAAGGCGTTAGGGATTAGGCCTTTTGGATTGACACCTAGATGTTGGATGGGTAAATGGATGGCACAAGAGGGGCAGTTTTTTACAATCTGTCGGGCTTGTTCTCGGGTAATTTTATGGAGAAGGCAGAGAGTTTGGGCATTAAGGTGATGTAGCTGATGAGTCTGTTGGGCCTCAAAGTGGGTTATCTGTGGGCTCAGAGTGGGTCAGAAAGACCTGTGCACGTGTGGCAGCATCAGCTAACTGATTTCCTCGGGTAAGGGGCCCAGGGAGGTTGGAGTGGGCTCA
>PVLA01004880.1:39255-67799 GCA_004027455.1 Hydrochoerus hydrochaeris
GCCATATGATATCCTGTAACCGTTTAAATAAATTTGTAGCTGGAGAAGCATGGTGAATAGCAGCAACAGTTTCTAGTAATGGAACAGATTGAGCAAGGTAAGCACTATCGGTGAACAAATTGAAGGGTTGGTCAGGGTAAGCGGTGAAAACTGCGATGATAGCTTGTAGTTCTGCCAGCTGGGCAGAAGAGGTATCTGTGTGGAGGGTAAAGACATTGTCTTGAGCCACATAAGCAGCCCTACCAGAGGAGGAGCCGTCAGTGAATAACACTTGGGCATTAGGGATGGGCTATGAAGCTGTGATCTTAGGGAATATGAATGAGTGACGGTTGGCAAAATCAATTAGCTTATTTTGGGGTTAATGGCTGTCAATGGTCCCTGAAAAGGAGGCTAGGGCAATAGGCCATGTTTCTGTTGTCTGGAGTAGCCAGTCTACTTGGTCCTTAGTAAAGGGCTGGATGATAATATCTGGCTCTTTGCCAAAATAACATTTTCCTTGTTTTCTGCCTTGAATTATTAGGTCTGGAACTGCTTGGTAGTAGGGTAGGAGTGTCCTTTTTGGGGAAACTGACAGGTGGACCCACATGAGAGGAGCCTGTTGCCAAAATACTGCTGTGGGGCAAAGCTTTGTGTTAAGGATGAGAAATTGTAAAGGCTTATCATAAGCTATGAAGGAAACAGTTTGTTGAGCAATAGCCTCTTCCACTATATTGAGTGCCTTTCTGGCATTAGGCGTGAGCTCGCGAGGGGAGGTTGGGTCGATGTCTCCTCGGAGGATCTTATGAAGGGGTTGTAAATCATGTTTGGTTAATTTTAAATAGGGTAAAAGCCAATTAATGTCACCTAGAAGCTTTTGGAAATCATTAAGTGTCCGAAGATTATCAAGTCTTAATTGAGGCCTTGGAGAAAGTACTTGAGTGCCCTGTAGCTGAAAACCCAGATGTGTATATGGGTCTGTAAGCTGAACTTTATCAGGCACTATTTGGAGTCCAGCCTTTTGTAAGGCGACTTGTAGCACCTGATAACATTGTAAGGTTTGATCTTTATGTTTTCCTGTCAAGAGGATATTATCCATATAATGAAGAATATAGATATTTGGCCAGTGGTCTCTGACTGGTTATATAGCAGTAGCCACAAAAACCTGGCACAATGTAGGAGAGTTGGCCATTCCCTGAGGGAGAACGCACATTTAAAATATTTGCCATTATTAGTTTTTCTTCCTTGTTTGTATGGGAGAAGAACCTCCTTTACAGCTGCAGCCATAGCTAGGCCCCGATGGTAGACAGGGCCCACTATCAGCGCACAGGCAGATGCAGCCCGAGAGGTCCTCCCTCTCCCTGTGTGGCCCAATTGCAG
The DNA here is from genome assembly GCA_004027455.1 of Hydrochoerus hydrochaeris. Lineage (NCBI taxonomy): Eukaryota > Metazoa > Chordata > Mammalia > Rodentia > Hydrochaeridae > Hydrochoerus > Hydrochoerus hydrochaeris. The sequence goes on from PVLA01004880.1 coordinate 40,612, forward strand.
CCTGGCAGGCAGATGTTGCATTTCATATGCCAATTGTTTGATTAGGGCAGAATTACTCTCAGGGGAGCTGAAGAAGCGCTCGGCTGCCTGTAAGAGGTGATCAACAAAATTAGAGAAGGGTTCTTCTGGTCTCTGTCTAATATTAGTAAGAGAGGAGGTAATCTCTCCACTAGGGGGAGCTTTTTCTATGCCCTGTAGGTAGCTGCATTAATCTGTGTGAAGGGGCCAGGGTTATATTGCATTTGGGCTTTTTTTTTTTGTACTAAAGTCGCCAGTTTTTGCTAGCATGGGGAGGGTCTACGGGTTTTATTGAGAGGCATTATTTTTAGCTATGGCTTTACATTGGTCCATAAATTTAGGTTTTTAAAGCAAATAATTGTCCCCAGAAAGAGTAACTTTGGCTAAGTCCTTTTATTTATTTGGGATGATTTAACTTTGAGTTATGGAATCTAGAACAGCAAGGGTGAAAGTAGCTGTGGGGCCATATTGAGTGATTGCTGTTTTTAATTCCTTTAAAGTAGTTATTGTGAATGGCGTATGGGTCTTAATGGCCTGTGGGGCCAGTGGCGCCATTCTGAGTGTCAAACAGGGTGGCGCCATTTTGAGTACCAAACAGGGTGGCCTCATTTTGAATGTCCTCGTGTGTCCCAGACAAAGGAAGTGGTGGCAAGTCGCCATCTTGAAGGGGCTCTGGAGTACCAAGAATTACAGCGCCGGGACGACTGGGCACACTGGACGTGTCTGAGGGTGGCTTTGGGGTAGGATTGCGGCAGGAACGTAGTGCAGCCTCACCTTGAGTAAGCATTTTGTTGATTTGGGGATCTGCATGACGTTGGGTTAGCAGCTCAGAAATTAAGGTCCAACATGCAAAAGAGGTCATCGGGACTTTTCTCCTGTCCCCTTTGGGACCAAAAAACTCTATAGTAGTATTTTAAAGCATTTCCTAATGTTTCCCATCTTTTAGTATCAATGGAGCCCTCCGGAGGGAACCAGGGGCAAGTTTAATAAATCTTTTGTTTTAATCCTTATCTCTCTCACCTTGAGGGCCTTACTAAGGCCGGCAACGAACAATTCGTGTTCACTTAAAGCTTGAACCACGCCGATTATGTTCACTTACCATGATTTGGACGAGACGTCAGGCAGTCGTCTGTACAGATCACAGGGACAGAGTCCCCCGGTTACCATGGCCACGGCTTTTCCTCTGTGACTGATTCCTCGTTGACTTCCTCGTATTGGGGCCCCACATTGGGTGCCACTTGATCCGGCCTATGGATCAATCTGTGAGTTTTCCCCTGGAGGAAGGAAAACAGGGCAGGGGGCTGGGTAAAGAGAGAGAGACGGAGACAAGTTGAAGGTTCCCAATCAAGCCTCATTTATTGAAAAATGTTCCTGGCTTATAAAGAAGCAGAGGCGGGAAGTTACGGATAGGTCACCGTCATTTCCTGGGTCGGGCGGGAGAGGATCCTGGGAAATGTAGGCCGATGCACCAGATGCCCACAGGAGGGAGAGATGGAGTGGCAGCTGTAAAACTATCATGCCGCTCCCTACAGTTTTAATCTGTGGATGTACTTAATTTATGATTCCACTTAATCTCTCTCTCCTTCTCTCTCTTCTTCTTCTCCCCTACCACTGTCTGTCTCCCCTCTGTTTCCTTCATTTAGCTTCTGCTACTTTTCCTTTCCTTTTTATTTTTACTTCTAACCTTTTGTCATCTTTTCCTTTGTACACTTGGGTAACTAATTCCTTATGTTTTCTTTCTGTAGAAATTAAATAGATGTGAATTATTTTCTTTAAAAATGCTCACTTTTGGGTTTTATTTCTACACTTATAGTTTTAGAGATAGTCACTAGCTTGTATAATTTCTGATTAAATCAGTCTTTTGTCTTTCTGTCTTGATTTCTTTTTTAGGGCAGTATACTCTTAATTTTTGCAGTGAAGTCTGGCATATCTTTGCAAAAAATGTAAATATTTTCTAATTTTTTCAGAGATATGAGTCTTCTCTAAGATAGCTGTCATTTCCCCTTTTCTGCTGATTTATTTCTTATTTCATATCAAATATGATAAGAAATTTCTCTTTGGGCACTCTCAGTGTCCACTGAGTTGCTTGTTGAAGACCTCAGAACAAAAGCAATGTATGTCTTGAGGGTAGAATTCAGGTTTTACTGTGTCTTGGTTACTTTTTTCCTGTTGCTGAGACAAAATACCTGACACTCAAAATGAAGTAAGGAAAGGTTTATATAGCTCACAGTTTGTGGAGGTTGCAGTCCATAATCAGCTGGCTCCAAGGCAGAGTGGTGTGGCCCCAGGGCTTCCCTTCAAAGCAGCAGCCAGCAGAAGCAGCCAGAGCAACATGGGGGAGAGCAAGCTTCCTCTCCTCCCTTATAGTGTATGAGGCCTCCTCTGCCCTCCAGGGCCAGGGTAGCACTCACAAAGTCTCTTGCCCTCCTCTTGCACAGGATAAGGATATTTACAAAGTAAGGATCCTGGCTCCCTGCTGAATCTCTCAGCTAAACTTCTGAACTTCTCAAGTTGACATAGTGTATCAACCATAACATACTGAGATGAACTTTTCTCTTATTCTGTGATTTAAGTGATCTGTCTCTGGGATTGAGAAATTCTCCCATCAGTAAACCAGTGGCAGCTTATGTTTCTTTTTTAATCAGAAGCATCTGTCTGAAAAATTAATCTTTCTGTATATTCTAATAGAATTTTTGCTGTTGCTTCATTGCATATCCCCAAATGTTATCTCTGAGTGACTGAATACACAGACAGAATGTCATCAGGCAGCATGTCAAAATAGGTCATCAGGCATCCCAGGAAACCAACTAATCATCTACAGCAGTCAGGCTACCGTTTATACAGATCACACTTGAAAGAAGTCAGATCTTGGTCTCCAGCAATCAGTCTAGGCACCTACTAAACAATAATCATGGCAACAGCCCCAAAAGAATGCAACTTGATTAATAACTAACCACTTCTCTAATTTTTTCCCCTGCTTGCATTTTAGGACTAACCAGAGAAAGCCACATAAGTCTCTTACTCAATCACATAGGATGTCCTGCTCCTAATTGGCCCTAATTGGCCAGTCTATATTTTCCCCTGGACAATGGTCTCCAGTCAGGAGACACCTGGATTTACCCTTTTGTACACATGAAAGCTCTTTATGAGTCAGTCATTTTTCTACTGTGGGAAAATGCTGGATAAAGTACTCACCATTTACACCTTACAGGGTAAGAGTTTATTTGGTTTATGGATTCAGAAGTTTCAGGCCAAGGCAGGAACAGCACGTGGAAGAGCATGGCAAAGGAAAGCTGCTCAATCCCTGGTAACCAAGAAGCAAAGAGAGAGATGGTAGAATACAAGGACAAAAATATGTCCTTCCAGGTCACATCTCCAGTGACCCATGTCTTCCAAAAAGGCCCATCTCCTAACAACACAGTTATGGACTCAATAATTCATTAATTGTACTACTGATGAATAAATACATGCTATGACCCAGCCTCCTTCTAAAATCCCCACCCCTGAAGATAAAGACCTTTGCTGGACATTTTAGATCAAAAATATTTCTTACTCTTTTGTTGGCCCATGAATCTCTGCCAAAACATTAAGTATCCCCCTTGGTTTGCTTGCCTGCATTTAGTTGGTCTTTGCTTTTTTTTCATAAATTATGCTGTCTGCTTTTGAAGTTACAGCTATTTTAGAAAGTCTAGTAAAGAGGTATGTCATGTGTGCATTGAATATAGTGATGGTGGTGGCCACCCAGAGAAACTATTGCAACTTATTAAATAATAGCACTTGCATGTTAAGTAGGGTGTAGCAGGTGACTAGAAATGGGCTCCATTTTGATGTTGGTATTTTTTGATATTGGAGGTCCTCTAACCTCAAGGAGATGGCAGGCAGTTGGGTGGTAAATATGAGATAAACATGTACTCTGTCTGAGAGACTGAATATACCAACAGTCATGAGGCAGCATATAAAAATAGATCTCTAGTCATCCTAGTATATAAAAGTCTGTCCTCTCCATAGGAATTATTTTTAATTTTATGGAAAAATAAAACAAAATTTCGTAACAAAATAATAGGAGAATAGCGATAGTTAATGCTTTACACGTTGTGATCTTTAAAGTAGCTGCTCAGGGTGTAAGACATGGGCATAAAAATTTCTCCAAAGGAATTTTCCTAGCATCACCAAAGCAGGACATACTATTCTGTTCCAGGGAACAATGTAAATGTTAGTTCAACTCCATTCATTTTCTTCACCTAGGAAATTCCTTCCAAACTATATAGGTGATGGGTTAGCTTTTATTCCACAGACTGTCACATACTTAATTTTCTCATGTGTTTATAAACAATTTAATGTTGGAAACGCAGAGACTAAGGAATTACTACACAAATGTCACCTTAACTTGGAACTCTAACCCATCCCTTTTGGAGGCTGAGAAACTGAGGCTTAGATCTCTGGACTCTCTGTCCTATAGATACTCTGCTTTGTTTTCAGTTATTTTCCTTAACTCCTGAGAGTCCTCATCCAACCCTTTGGAATTAATCTCGACAATCACTTCTCTGCATAATAGCTATATCTTGGACAAGTAATTTAATCTCCTTAAACCTCAGTGATCTTATAAGAAGAGCTGTTAATAAGATCGCCAAGGAATTAAATATGTCCAAAAAAAAATTCCTGCTGCTTTTGGAAACATCCTAATGCATGTTTGTTAATCCTCTGAAATACTTGCCCGGGCTGAGACTGTTACCATCCCTAATTTACTGATAAGAAAAGTGAGGCACAGAAAAGTGAAATAATTTTGCCAAGGTCATACATCTAGTAAGTGGGGCTTGAAACTAGGCAGTCATAATCAAGACCACCTTCTTAAACTACAGGCCTGTTTCTAAAACCACCGTTGTTGGTAGCACTCAAGTTTTATAATACTTAAATATAAAAATGCCTGTGGACTGAGGCCAGCCATAAACACAGGACCTGCCTGTTTTCCCTGGGCTCCCCAGGACACAGAAGTCCCCCAGCACTCCTGGTGGCTGTTAAGAGTCTGTCTCTGGGGGTGCTGATCAGCCTTGTGACCCAGGGGGACCACTGGAGACACAGTCTGGAATGGCGTGCTCTTGAGATGTATTTCATTCTGACATTCCCTTAGGAATGTTTGACAATTAAACAATTCAGTGGGCTAACATTTTACTTTTTACTTTAGCAAGAAGAGAGGGTCTTCTTGCTAAGTCATTGAGTTTCCTGGGCCATTCTGAACTTGCCATCCTCCTACCTCAGCCTCCCAGAGTGCTAGGATTAATGGGTGTCTCCCATTCCCAGCAGTGGGACACATTTTCAGTCATTCTCAGGAGGGATGTGGTAGGTCAAGGAACTAGGATTTCATTAGATCCAGCATAGATAATACTAGGACTGAGGGAGGCTTAGGAAACAATTCTGCTTTCGATTTCAGCTAGTAGCTGGAGATCTGCCAGCTGTCTGAAGTCGGGATGTTATCAGGAGAACTTGCTGGGACTGTCTGCGTCATGTTTTGAAAACATAGCAAATAGCAGAAAATGAAACAGTTCAGAGGTGGATCTTTATTATTTGTTTTAGCAACATCTGATTTTCAATCTCTGCTTAGGGAAATGCCCTCTGTGTGTGTGTTTGCGGAAATCCAACTTCCAAACGTAGAAGCAAAAATACCTAAATGCTTTCCCCTTTCCCTGAGCAGTAGGACGAGTGGGAAACGGAAAAGCATATTGGGCTAAGAAGGTTCTAGAACAGAAATCACGGGGTGGGGTGGGAGGTTAGTATCCAAGTCCAACCACGGGTGGTCTGTTCTCTACCTAAACCTGGAAGGTTCCCTCCCCCTCCAAGGCTGTAGGGCCCCGTTTTCACTCCAGGGGAGAAGGGATGGGCTGAAACCAGTCAGAGGAAGCCGCATGCATTCTCAGTTTTAAAACTATTCCTGATTTCAAATGACTCCTCTGCAGGAAAGGGGGCTGAAATCCCCGAAATAAATAATAATAAATGCTCTCCTGTGTCTGTATCACAGAGAGATTACTTTGCCAGGATGGCACTTAGCAAATGAGAAATGTCAAAACAAATAAACTGCTTAATCCATATTGGATCATGACAAATTGATTTGGAAATCCTGTTTTCTCCTATCAGGTACTGCTTCAAGATGGATTGTTTCACATTTTTTATATCAGCATTGAGGCCTTTGACTCGTGTTATTGAGAATAGAAAGGCAATTTAGCAGTTCTAGAAGGTATCTGACAAAATGCTTTAAAAAATGTTTTTATCATCCTTTTCCTGAATTGATATTTTATGTCACTCTCATATAGTGTCATGGTTATATCAACATTTTATGCTGGGAAAAACACTCTGGATATCTATAAGCATTTCCACTATCATCTATTTTTTATTATTTCATTCTGAATATCTCCAAGAGGGTATCTTCTTTAAAATGCAGAATTCTAATGATTTCAGTGGCTACCATCATTCAATTACTATGGAAAAGAGTCTTAAATCACCTGCATTGTATTTTAAAAGGACTAATAGGAAATTGTTTCCTGGCCTAGAAAATTAGAACTTTGATTTAATATTTATGAATATAGTTTTAATTGTTTACTTATATTGTTCTGAATTAGTTACTTTATCATAAACCGAGTAATAATAAATAACACACAATATACCGCTCCTGTGCCACTCAAGAATGACCTAAAACCCACAACCACAGTGTAAGGTAGGTGTTATAACCACGCACAAGTGAGAAGTAAGAGAACTGATGCTCAGGTTCAGGAACATGACCAAGGTGATGGTGGTAAGTGGTGTGAACTCAGGCAGCCTGATTAAACAGTTCCTACTGCAACTCCTTAATAAATATATAAATAAATAAAAGAAATGTGAACTCTTTTTTCTGAGTGCAAATTTATTTTAGGCAACTGTACTCCTCTTGTTTGTCAATTTAAAAGAAACTCAGGGCACTGCTACAAACATTTGAGATGCGTATTTCTAAATTGTGTATTGTTATTCCATGGCACTACTGTCACTTTGAGGGTCCCAAGCAGGAGCAGCTAAACCAAGGCTACATGACAGTGGCTAGCAGCGCTGATCCCGAGGGCTGGAAATGACTTTCCAGGGGCTTTGCCTCCTACTCCGAGCCTTCCTCTCATCCTCAGATTATCAGTTTCCAAGCACAACAGTAGCGCAGGCCTGCTGTTCTTTAATTTCAGCTACAGTTCAACTCCATGTGCTGTGTTCGTGCCTGAGACAGGGACCCTGGGATAGGGGCTTTCTGGAGGCTTTCACATGCACCACTGATGCCAGTGATCAGTTGGTCCTGCAGGCAGGAACTGTGTTCAGAGGACTTGCTAATTCTTCCAGTCACCCTGCTGCAGACTAGGTACCATTTTCCTTACTTTACCTAATGCACCCATTTTGGGTCCCAGGGAACAATCATTAGCACTTGAGTTTGGGATTCTTGCTGCTGCAAAAAATTCTGTCTTTTAGCCTGATGAATAAGCCTGTCTCATTGTTGATCAACTGCACTGTCATATGATTCACACTGACAGCAGCATGAGAAGACAGAAAGTGGACTTCAGTGTCAACCAGCTCTGAGTTCACATTTGTATTCTGTAAATTTTGGTATCTATCTAACTCAGAGTTAGTTTCTTCCTCTCTTTAACTATTGACATTCCGTTGTGTCTAATTAGCTAAATACCATTTGAGAGAGATCTATGAGCACATATTTGGCATCCAAAAGATGCCAGGTGCCCTCAGCCTTTGCTACTCCTTGTGATGTTAAAGGGTCTTGGGGGACAGAGGTGCATGCATATGACTTAGATCTTGTTCTTGGTTATCCATAAGGTACTCACTTGCTTAACAAAGTTTCTGCCTAGATTCTCCCCTAGAACAGTACTATTCTCCATTTCCTAGCTAGTGAGTTCTTTGTTGGGGCATAGTTTGAGACACTGCAAATATATTGTTCATCATCAACCTTCATCCAATAGTTTCAGAATTCATAAGTACTTCCCCACCCCCCAAATATGAGGTTTTAAGATCATACTTGATCAAGCATAATCTCAATAGCTGTATTTTTCCAAAAAGAGCCTAGTAAGCCTTTTGTCTTTTCCTGGTCTCCCTTGGATCAAATGACACCATTGTCTCTATCTCTGCAATAAACAAAATCCAGTTCTCTATTCATCTTGGTGTTACTTATTCCTTAAGACTCTGGACTAGATCAAGAAAGGACCTGGTTGCTCACTGGGGTGGGGTAGGGAGAAGCTCTTCTTTCCGTGATTGAACATGCTAAACTGACTTCTATGCAGAATACACACTGGGAGGTCTTATAAATACTGCAAAAAGCTTGGAACATGATACTTCTAAAGCACTCCTTAAAATATTTCGAGAATTAAATCTCTTATCTTCATCAAGCATTGAGTCCTATATCTTCCTCCATTTGTAAAAGTCCCCAAAACAGCACTTTAGAAATTCTAAATAGTGTGCTCCACATTTTGAGGTCGCTAATTGAATTATACAGTGTAAGCATGCCTTCCTACTAAATATAGGGCACTTGGTGCTGCATAGGAATTAGCAGAATATACCTACAGAGGAGGACAGGACAGTTACTGGTTTTATTCATTCACTGCCAATTTTTAAGCAGAAATTTTCCTTAGACTCTTTTTCCCATAAAAATTACATAAAACAGAAATTAGAAAAATGAATGTAACACAGTTTCATAGATCTATATTTAATGTTACTTTCTTTTTGCGACAGTCTTTTTTTTGCAACATAAAATTGTATGTTAGTTATAATGATATTGTATGTATGATTTTCACTTTTCACTTTTCATTGCACAAAACTACTTCTGTGTTATATTAAAACCTACATAATTCTTACTTTTAATATCTGCATAAAATTTAACTGAGTGTGTGTGGCATAGATACACACTCTGCTATTTTCCCTACACTGATAAGTATGCTATGTACACTGTGGCTACAGAGTTAATTCTAGCATGGATGGAAAGCAGCTCCCTAGTGCTTCTCATTTTGGAGTCTCCAAAGATCACCTGGCTTGAGTCCATGATCCAGTTTGTCAGCTACAGAGGACTCTCAGATTTGGGCTGCCCTCCGGCCCTATCCATGAGGCCATTTAGTGATGCCTCACCCTACCATTGGCTGTAAAATGGTCATTCAAAAGATGCTACCTCCAGAAGTTTCCAGACTTCTATTATTCTCCTGGTCAGAGCATTTCTGGATCCAGAGGTGGTTTAGAATTTTCTTCTCCTCAGTTTATCACTTGTCCCTAAACTTATAGAAGCCCCAAGACTACCTGACCATTCCACTAGACTGAGTTTTACTCATTAGATCACAGGCTAAAGTCTGACCTGGAACCTGAGGTTCAGACAATATTTTTTTCCAGACTTTTCAACTCTCCTTGAGTTTCCATGTTTCCATTCAAGATTCATAAAGCAGCAACTGGTAAATATATCTAGATACAAGTGTCTAACATATTTCAGGAATGTGATAAGTGCCAACCATATTAAGGCATAATCATCTATAGTCATTTGTACTATTTCGCCATTAAAAGAAAAAATACACTTCTCATTTATCTAGTAGGCCTTTGTTGTGCTGATCTTTGTGAACAATATACACAAACTTTAGGAAATTAGAGAGATACTAAAATAATCAACAAATGAAATGTACACCAAACAGAAAATATGACCTGGATGAAGGGAGGATTTAGATGAGCTGACTCAGAGGGAGAAAGAAACTGGCATGGACTAAACTTTTAAGAGTCTAAGCAGAAGTCCTAGGAGTTGTACAAATGGGGACTGAGACGGACTTGGTGAATTTAGATTTTACCTAAGAAATGTGCATTTCCTTCCTCACTTCTACCATCAGAAATTCTCTTTCTTAGGTTTAACCTGTTTCATGTACTTTGAATGACATGGATGTATTTCCCATGGTTACTGAAGAAAACTTGCAAGTATGAAAGGTTGATTCAAGTGCCCCTTTTTCTTTTAGAAGGCAGTTGCTGGGTAGATTGGGAAAAATAATATGTAAAGGTTAAGACTCACTGTCAAGTGGATTTGTCTAGGAAGATTAAGATGAAAGATGACTTGAGGATATCTCAGAAATTAGTAAGACCCCACCCAACACAGGAGTGTCGACCTTTCATTTGAGAAGAGAGACCATAAGACCCCTACTCCAGAAAGACTGCCTCAGGAAATTAGTTTCCCAGAATTCACTTTACTTGCTAAATCATCTAGGCACTTAGAGGACTCTGCAGCTATTGTCCAAGGGGACCCACTACAGAAGATCTTGCCATTGTCTATGCAATGCTGATTATACAGGCATGTAAAATGCAAGAGTTGTGAGGTCAGGCAGGTTTCAAAGGAGTATTCAAATGAAGCTTGAGAGGCCAAGAAAAGAGGTCATAACAGGGCAGTGCATGAGGTTGTGAGAGGAAAGCAAAAGGGAGTGGAAACCCCAGGAAGTTCAAAATGAGGATTGTGGAACATTTGCCAGGAAAACTGCAGACTGTAAAGTGTCAGTCAAAGAGAAAGACAAAGTGGGCTGCAACTAGCAGAGCCCATCATAGTAGTGAGGCCACCCAAGTCCTCTGGAACTCACATCTTACCACCATGTGTCCTGTGCGCTGGGCATGAAGCTCCTGGACTTATTGTTTACTCTGAAGGGCTTTGGTCTTGCATTGGTTCAATTCTTTTCTGTCCTTTAGCATTCCTTTTGGGATAGGAACATTAACCATGTGCCCTTATACCTTGGGGTTATGTACCTTGTTTTTGATCATTACAGAGGTTCACAGCTAAGGGTTTATTCTCAGTCTCAAAGACAATGTGGACTTTTGGAAAATGGGGAACTGTTGAGATTTTTAGAAAAGAGATGATTATGTTTTAAATTGTATGCAAGATAGTTGTATCATATTAGGCAAAATTATTAATATTGTGTTGATTTGGAGGTTAGATGTGGTTTAAAGAGATGCATTTGTGTGTCAAATTGACAAGGGCTGGAATGGGAAGATTAACATTGTTAACTTTATTGGTTTGGGAGCCACTTAAGGGATTGGTAGAGTACCCTATGAGTGTGCATGGGTGGGTGGGTCATGGAGACATGACCTTGGGTACTATATACAGACCCTCACCCCTTCCTCTTTGGCACTAGTTTTTGTCCTGTTTCCTCATAGCCAGGAACTAAGCAACTTTTCTCTACTGTGCCCCTCTGCTATGATGTTTCTGCCTTGGAGTCAGTAGATGATGAGCTGAAACTTCTAAAACATAAACCAAATTAAACCTTTCCTCTTTTAAATTGCAGGTCTTGAATATTGCATCTTTGTAAGCAGGAAGATAATTAAGATAGAACCTCTGAAATAGCTGTGGGAGCTTATTGTAACTCATGGCCATCTTTGCAATGTTTAGCAAAAGCTTATGTAGGATCAGAACTAAAAGACTGGTAGCTGTGTTCAAGTATGGGGAGATTTGGAGTCTTAATGCCACTGGAGGCCCTGGATTTAGCCACGAGGGGAGCGGACCCGGCCCTGGACAGCCCATGGATTTGAAAAATGTGAAGTCCACATTTTCACATTCTGATTTAATTTGGGTCTCCACAATATGTAATCAACAGTCTTAATCACTTCAGGGTGAGAAATTAATGACACCATTTCTAGAAGTTTGCTTGGGAACTACCTTTTACCTGATCTTCATGGAATCCTCACAGCAGCTTCAGAAAACATGCACGTATTATTTGGAGTTTTTTGGATCAGGGTTTGCATCTCTTCTGAGTCATCTCTAAGAGTGGAGCTAGAGGATTATTCTGGCTACAGAAGTGAAGAAGTGTTTTTTGCATTAGTGGTTTCTGAGCCCTAGTGCAGCTAGCTAGGAAGGTTAACCCTCTCTGAAAAGACTTTTTCCTGATTTTGTTATTGCTGATTTTATTACTAAAAGTACTATGAAATTAGAAGATTAAAGATCATGGAAAGTGGCTTAAGGGGATTTTAAGGTTGAAAATTGTGGAAAAGAGGACAATTGGGTTGAAAAATAAGAGCAGAGGGTATACATATTTCCAGAGAGCAGAAATGTGTTCTTACTTTTAAACTAATCTTGATTTTAGCTTTACATTTCCTGGCAGCTATCATCAAAAAGGAATGAATCATATGGTTTCCTTTGGAGACATACTTGAACCCAACACTAGATTCTGATGGGAATGTAGCTTAGAAGTCCTTTTGCTTAGCTCTTTTGAGTTAGTTCTATTTGCACACTGTGTCCTTCAAGAAAGAAACTCTGGGAAGTTGATCAAAGTGTTCTCTGGTCCTTCCTGTAGAAGAGCAGCCAGGGAGGCAGGATTGGGGAGAGGGAGAGGGACAAGATGAGCCGCAGTGCCCTCTCCCGTCCTACAGGAGGCATTGGCCAAGGGTCCAGGGAGCTTTGCATCATGGGTGCTGCTACCCAGCTGTCCTGAGATGCAAGAAGGAGTGGGGCTGCTTGGGACACAGGCTCACCTTTGGTGACACAGCTCTCTTTAGCCTGGGCAACGTTCCAGGATGCGCATGTCTGAGAGCAGCCCAGCCCCTGAAGGACAAATCTGCCTTCCCTGAGGGAAGCTGCAAACCTTCCCTTAGAGACTTTGAGGTGAAACAATAAGGTCAAGTAGAGTTTTGCACACACACACACAAAAAAACAGAGACTCACTGATTTCTTCAGTGGGACACTCTTGTTTCTAGCATGTTATAAATACTGGAGACATCAGAGCCCCATAGGTGGTGAAGCGGTTCTTTTCAGGAATCTCCCAGAGCCATTAGGCATGTTCCCTGTCTTCAAAAGCAGGAACCAGGCACTTTTGGATGGAGGTAATGCTGATTTCTGTTTCTGTTGACATCTCCCAAGTGTCATAATTAAGTGGCTGGCTTTGTTAACTCTCAACTAGTAAACTGTAAATTCCATAGGTGAGGAATTCTTACTTCGAAATATCTGCCTTTGTTTTGAAAGCTTAACACAGCTATGGGTCTCAAAGTCTTGGTAAGGTGAAGCAATAAGTGTTTAGAGTGTTGCAGGTGACGTAAAGATAATAACGTGAATAAACATCGCTTTACCTGGTGCTTTACTGTCAAAGGGACCCGAGAGACGCAGGACTGTCACTGCTTTTGTGGCCTAATTCCAGTCACCACCCTCTTACATCCTTGTTTGCTTCCCAGCGGTTTCCTGTTAATATCTCCACCTCCTCAGCGCTCTCCACAGAGCAGAGAACAACACACTGACACATAAACCAGGAAATGTCACCCTTCTAATAAACACCTCTAGCAGCCCCCGGTACCTCTCAGAACACAAGACAGTACCCTTGTCAAAGCCCATGGGGTTCCCCACAGTCAGCACCCAGTTCTTTCCCATCTCTTCTCTTGACACTCTCCCTCTTTGTCATCAACCCTACCACTCTGGCATTCTTGCTGATTTGTGAACATGTTGTACAATTTTCTACCTCAGGGCCTTTGCATTGCCTACTTTATCTGTCAGGGATGCTTTTTCCAGTACATCCTCATGGCTCCCCTCTTACTTCCTTAAAAGATTTTCTCATTTGAGAAAAAAAAATCTTCTTTCACTACCCATTTAAAATTGCAACATGGCCCAAAGCAATTTATTTTTTATTCTTTTTATCCTGCTCTAATTTTTCAATAACTGTAACAAGCTATCTAATTTCCATCCTATGTTATCTTATTCATTCTCAGTTAGCTCTTACTAGAATATAAATTGTGCAAAGGTAAAATTTTTCCCATCGTAGTCCTTAAATTTTGTCTAGTACCTAGAAGAGTATTTATATTGGTATATACTATGGAATGCCTAAGTTAATAAAGGACATTTTCATCTTAGCATTCCATGATAAAGAACACTCCTATTTGGCTATGAAAGAAATCTGGAAGGGCGGCAATATTCCCTGGCAAGTTTTCCCCTAAAGACTTTGGTCAGGGCACCTGTGTCCTGTGTCCACCCCATTTTTAATGTATCTGCAAAGTGGGTCTCTTTGTGCATTAGTCACTTTCCTGTCCAACACTTACGATGTACATCAGGGGAGGGTTACTGTGACTCACAGTTCCAGTAGGCTCAGTCCATGGTCGGTGGACTCCAAGGCAGAAACATCATGGCAGAAGGGTGTGAAGCAGCAAAAGTGCTCACCTCATGGCAGCCAGGAAGCAGAGAGCAGGCCCTCTAAAGGCATGCCTCTGGCAACCTACCAATGAGAACAGCACCCCCATGATCTTGTCACTTCTGTAGGAGCCTCTCAGTCCAGTCGTGCTGACAATGAAGCTTCACTGTAACACTTCGCTTTGGTGCCTGGCAGGTGGACCGTGGTCCATCACCCTCACCCAGTGGGTGATGCACTCAGACTGCTTACAACAGTGACCTTTAGCTCTCCTTAGACTCTTCTTCTGTAAACATTGGTGTCCAGAGGTGAATTTTCTCTTCTTCTTTCCAGTCCCAACCCTCTGCTGGAGGCTGATGGCTGCTGTTTGTGTCAGCTGCCATACTCCATTCATCTGAAAAGGGAAACGTGCCAGGAGGCTGCTGGGACCACACTGCAGTCACAGGGGTGGAGCTGGGGGAATTGCGTTGGGCACAAAAACCCTTCAGTGCCTCAGCAGCTGCAGAATTCAAACACTTGGGTGTATTTTGCTTCTGTTGTCCAGAGCATTTCATCCTAATTTGTCCCTCTATCACTTTTTATTCTTCTCATTTCTCCTCACACCTCCTTGATCTGGGGATGCTTGTACTTGTCATGACCACACACTGCTTGGCCGTCTCTGATATGGTGCAGGTCTCCCTGGATGGTGAGTTGACTGAGGCCCTAGAATCTCTCTTGGTTGTCACTGTTCAATTTAGACAGCAGGTTAATGCAGCCGGGGCATTGTTCTCTGCAGCCGACAGGGGAAAGAGCCTGTTGGGAGTGAGGTGGTCCCTGCCAGCTCCTTTGCTCTTCTGATAAAAGCTGATGGGGGACAGTAAGCAGCAATCAGGCTCCTTTAAGGACCTGTCTTGCTAAGGGAGAGGTCATTTGTTCAGGTTTGTAATCGGCGGGGATCAAAGGGATGACAGGAGCTAAAGTAATTGCACCTTGTCCAGAATAAACTTAGATAATAATTTATGACCACTCTTTAATTTTTTCTCCTTAAACCTGAACTCGTAGATCAGTTTTTGGGGCCTTACTGACACCTGGCTTGGTGTCACTGTTTTTCTCAGGCTTGGAACTCAGATTATATAAACGTCCTTGCTGCGAGTCTTGGATGTCTTCCCACGGGGATTGGATGGATTTGGACAAGAGACAACAAAGTTGTTCCAAGTACATTTCTGAGCATTTGTTCAGGCTGGACTGTTTGTCCTCCTAAGAGCAACTTTTCGCCAGAGATTTTGCTGCATTCCTAAGAAATGTTCTCAGATCCTGAGGTGCTCATGTGCTGGTGCAGCAATTCTCTGGAGGCACCAGGGACACTTCTGGTGAGCTCTGTTAAGTGTGAGCCAGGAGACATCATCTGAAGGATAAGGAAATGGGGAGGCTAGTATGTGGGGCCCTGGGTGCATGTGGCACTGAGCCGCTTTACCCGGAAGTTGAGGGAGTTGCAGAGGATGGGATTCCTGGAGATCAGAAGCCAAAGGCTGGCACAGACTCCGAATCGACAGTGACAGCAAACTTAGCAGTGGCAGCAGAGCTCAATGGTCTTTGTCTGCAGAAGAGAGTACCGTGCATGGCAGGTGAAGCTGCCACCAAATTCGAGGAATCAGGAGCTGCCCGCCCCCATCTCCTGCAAACAGGGAAAATTGGACACACACATACAAATAAGGGCCGTTACCCACGTGTTTCAAACTGATTTTGTGGCTATTACCCTACTTTGAAATTCCTATTTATGATATTTTTGAATGAGCTTTGGGGCTGTATTATAGCATGGTGGGAATAGTTAATAATATTGCATTTTATACTTGAAATTTGCTGAGAAACATCTTAAATATCCTCACCATAAAGTCATAACCATGTAGGGTTATAGATTAGCTTCAGGTGGTAATTATTTCACAATGTGTACTAAATCATTGGTGTGTTAACACAGTGTACACCTTCAATGTATACAGTTTTTGTCAATTTTTCTTCAGTGAAGCTGGAAATATTTTAAAATACAATAATATTCTGGGGGGTGTTTTTCCTTTGGGAAATGGCCCTGAAACAACCATATATTTTTAGTATATGAAATACCAATTCTTGCTTTATCTCTAGGTAGGACTCAGTTTACCTAGGTAATTTTAGTAAAGATAATGTGAAGCCACCTTGTGCAAAAATTCTTTCCTTTCATGCTGGAAATGTTTGTGTTTAATGGCCCAAACCTCTGTTTTAACAAAGTATCACAGGTTAACACTTAGAGAGCTGCCAACTGAAATGCCAGTTTATTTTTTAGAGCTCTAAGATGAGAACCTAAAATTCACTGGAGGAAAATCAAATGTACTTTTCTCCCCTGCCCTTTGGTTTAGAACTTATTTACCAACCAAACTCAGCACAATGCAATGAAGCAGAAAGAGGAGAGAATGTATGACTACTGCAGCCTTTTAAATTTTAAAAAATTTTGTGAATGCATGGCAAAATTTCACAATCAAATAATAAGAGAATAACAGTAATTGTTACATGGTATATCATTATTTCCAAAATAGTTACTAAGAGTACAATATATAAACCACAGAAATTCTAACAAAAAAAGAAACAGATAACAAATTTTTTGTATTAATGAACTAAGATAAACTAGTAATATAAATGAAGCAAATATATATTGAAGTATTTTTAATGCAATGGAACTTGTAGTTTAGGGAAGTATTCGAACTTCTCTTTATTTCCTATTTGTCTATTTTCTGATTTGTTCCCTGTTTGTGTTTCTCAAGTATGAGAACTCAGGGGCTATTTGAGCTTGGGAGTATAAACAGTACAGCTACGGTGGAAATCAATGTGGAGATTCCTCAAAAATCTAGACATAGAAAATCTTTTTGACCCAGCTATTCTGCTTCTAGGTATTTTCCCAAAAGAGTTAAAATCACCATACTCCAAGGATACATGCATACCTACATTTATAGCAGCATAATTTATACTAGCCAGATCTTGAAAACATATGTGTCCTTCAACAGACGAATAGACAAGGAAAATGTATTTATACACAAAGGAGTACTATGTGGCCATAAAGAAACATAAACTTGCAAGTCTTTTGTGTTCTTAGTAAGTGATAGTATAAGTGTTTGACACCATGGTGGTGGAGCTCTACATTCTCTTGGAATTCCTGGGGACTATCTGAGGCCTAAGCAGAGACTGCTATTCATGAAGTTCTCCTGGATTTGTTCTACATCTTGGGACTGTTAAGTTTTCTCATCACTGAGACTCAATACTCACCACTGAAAGCATGAGAGTTTTAATTTAGCTTATGGTTTCAGAGGATTCACTCCATGGTTAGGTGGCTCCAAGAGAGGAGCATCATGGTAGAAGGACATGGCAGAGCAAACTTGCTTAATTCACAGCAGGGAGCAGAGTAGGAGAACAATGCGAAAGAGGATGCATTGAAGGTCCACAGAGTACTCAAGGCCTTGGCTCCAAGCCTCCCTCAAATACATCTGGAAGCCTACCTCACTAATCCTCTGGATAGTTCCTTATCCACTCAAATTAACTCAATAATCAACGGTCACACTCTTATTTACAATTAAATTTGAAATGATTTTCATATGACACACAGTCTTCACGTTCCAGTGGAGTTGCCATGGTGATTCCTTTTGTGGATGAGGGACTGAGGCCAGTCATAGCCACACTGTGGAGCACTTCATGGCTCTCCAATCACTGTTTCTCCACTGCTGATTCAGAAGCAAGGAAGGAAACCTCTAGAAGTCACTATAAGTTCCGACTCTAACACTTACGTATGCTCCTTAGAAAGAAGGCCCTAAAAATCCCTCAGGGTTCCCTTCATCACTGTGGACATGGTTATTAGATTGCTGGCCTTTCATTCAGTGTCCAACAGATACCTGGCCGGGAGTCAAGCAGATGTCTGCTAATGCCCAAACAAGGCTGGGATTAGCTTGCCTGTCTGCAGCCTATGGTACAATGGCAAAGAGAGAGGGAGAAGCAGGAACATTTGATGCATGTATTTTTGGTTTTGAGATGTGCTAGGCTCTAGAGCAATAAGCAGTACCAAGTTTGATGGGCTGGAAGACGCGCTAGAGGTGGATGGGCTGGGGGGCCATGGGTGAGCAGTGCGGGTGGAGGCTGCAGCAAGCAGAGACACGGAAGCTTCAGCTTGAGCCGCTGTGTTAACAGCCGCTGTCTGCTAAGAGGGCCTGCCTGGGGCTAATGTATTAATCCTTCCAGCAACTTTGTGAGAAAATAGCAATCACAGGTGTGAATTTACTGAGGAGAAAGCTGAGTGCTGGAAGGTCACTTAACTCCCCATGGGGGGGCCACGGGTGGAGGTCCAGAATCCCCTGGGCAGCCAGCCCTGCAGCTTCCATTCAGCCAAGTCATTACCGCATCTGTAGAGGTGTTGAGGAATCGGAGCCCTTTTCACTGCAAATCTAGTGTGTGCTGCTTGTAAACCCCAAAACCCCATGCTCCCTTTTCCTTCTTGCCTGAGAGATTCTCGCCAGTCCCCTTCCTCGGGTTGTGACACTGGATGGTAACTCATGGCTGCTTAGATGCTTATTAGTGGGAAGACAATCCCAGTTCTTGGATTTTGCTGTGTCCTTTCCTCCTGCTGAAATATGGCACAGTGAGTCCCCAACTTGGGAACGAGTTTGTTGTACCCCAAAAGGCTGCACCCCAAAATAAAATGAAAATTGTGAAAATGCAAAAAGAATAAAAAAGCCAAGATGTCTTGGAGGGAAAAGAAGAGAGCGCTTATTTATTTAGGCTGGTATTCAGCGACACAGAGTGAGGGTGGAATTTACACTGCTGTGTGAGAAGGCTAAGATTTGGGGGTGGTTTATAAAGGGAAAAAAACCACAAAGATGTGGGGGGCCCACACCTGTGCATTCCTGAGGAAACGGGGACATCCTGTTTTTTTTTTTTAAAGGTCAAAGGGCGTGGCGCATACAGAACAGAATGGCTGCGCTAAGAGTTAGATTACAACATTCCCCACTGATTTTTGTCAGTGAGCCAAATCATTGGCTCATAGTTGAATCTACAGGTACTAGCTCATACCCCTGGGTCGCTAGGATCATCAGCTTGACAGCCTGTATTCGGCCTTTTACATAAGATACCAGTTTATTTATGATACAGGGACCGATAGTTACACCGACTAAAAGCACTATTTGGGGACCTATGGCTGCTGATATGAAGGTGGACAACCAAGGGGAGAATGAGGACCAATGTTTAAGCCAATTTTGTTCTGCCAGTTGAGCTTGTTCCCTTTCCTGTAGGTGTTTCTTAAGGGCAGCCACATTCTGTCTAATAACTCCAGAGTGGCTTGTATATAAGCAACAGGTTTCTCCTAAGGCCAAACAGAGACCTCCCTCTTTTAGAAAGAGAAGGTCCAAGCCTCGGCGGTTTTGTAAAACCATTTCAGCTAAGGAGCTTAGAGAATCTTTTAATTTAGATACAGAGTTGCCAAGGCTAGCTAAGTCTTGGTTCATGGGTGTAGTGAGGTGTCTATAGTTTTGGTCTCCTACTATGAAACTAGATATACTTAATCCTATTTATCCAGCCATCTCAATTCCAAGTAACACATTTCCAAGCATAACAGAAGAATTCCTTCTCGGCGAGTATGAACAATACTGAGAGTATAATCTCATTTTAATGGAAACATTTTGCAGTAAAGGTTCACCAGTCTTATGAATAAATTGCCAAAAGTTATATAATACTGTCAAATTCTGAACAGGTTTGTTTCTTTTCAAGCCTGTTACTGGCAGGTAGTATAAACCAAGGCAAATAAAATTTACATCTCTTCAATCTTTTTACAACTTACTATACACCTTTAAGTTGAGCTTTTCTATCTTCTTTCACATTCTGGCACAGCCAGACATTTTACTTGAAGACAAAACCACTTTCTCTGTCCCTCTTTTTTTTTTTTTTTTAACTTATTACCAGTCAATTTCCTTCCTCTCACTTTTCAGACAACATTAAAACTTTTAATAAAATCCTTGAAGTGATTTTCTTTTAGTAGTCTAAAATATTGAATCATTCCATGTGTTTTCACCACCTTAAAATGCTACACTTCACTGTAAATTTGAAATACTTCAAACATATTTCATGCAAATTTTAGGTGACAATATAAAAATTTTAAATTTTGCATGCATGGCTTAACAAAGCATGCTGGTAGAATTTCAGTATTTGGAAAATTCTGAATTCTAGCATATAATGTAAATATCACAATTGATTGTACTGAAAAGTCATGATGAATCTATAATCAGAAAAACTCATTAATTTTATACATATTTTATCTGATTAAAAATATAAGGCTTGCATGTTTTAAATAAGCTAAGAACATATCTTTTAAAAGGCCACAATTTAACTGTAATCTTAATATCTTTAGCTGCCATTAAAAGTAAAATAAAATTTAAAAAGAAAGGAAGAACAACCCCAGATCTTTGGAAGCCAGAGTGCTTCCGAATCCATGTCCCTTGAAGAGGCCTCAGGTACTGGGTGCTGTTGTCTGAATAAGTGGTGAGTTGAAGTCAGGATCGGCTGAATTGCCTGGAGGGACTTAATAAGGTCCTGGTTAGCAAGATCAGCAAGCTTTTTCTCGGATATCTTAGGGAAGAGGGGTGGAGGTCTCCCATACAGTGTTTCAAAAGAGGAAATTCCAGCAACATAGGGAGTACAACGCGCATGCAAGAGGGCAAAAGGAAGGAGACTCACCCAGTTTTCGCCAGTTTCTAAGGCCATTTTAGTTATCACCATTTTTAAAGTCCTATTTATCCTTTCTACTTGTCTTGAGCTCTGAGACCGGTACATGCAATGAAGTTTCCAATCAATCTGTAAAGCCTGAGTTAATTTTTGGGTCACTTGGGCTATGAAAGCCGGGCCATTATCAGACCCCATAGATAAAGGCAAGCCAAATCGGGGTATAATGTCATATAAGAGATGTTTTACTACTATGAGAGCTGACTCTGACTTGGTAGGGTATGCTTCTACCCAGCCAGTGAAAGTGTCTACCATTACCAACAAATATTTATGTCCTTGTAGCCCTGGCTTTCCCATTTCAGTAAAGTCTATTTCCCAATGTTCTCCTGGCATGGTTCCTCAAAAACGCTTTGTCTCAATCGGCAGTTGTTGCTTTGGATTTACAAGTTGACATTGTGGGCATCTGAGGCTTGCAGACAATTGGTAATTGGGCAAGCTTGGACAATTGAGGAATAAAATATCATTCTGAAAGAGATCAGCCAGTTTTGATCCTCCCAAATGAGCTGACCTATGAGTCTGCTGAATAAGTTCCCTCCCGAGTGCCCCTGGCAATAGGACTCGCTTGTCGGGCAGCTGATACCAGCCTCCAGGGATATTAGACTTGGCTTGGAGCTGGGTTGCTAGATGGAGGTCCTTTTGAGTATACACAGGTTCCGACAAAGTGGGAGGAATCAACAATAATGTCAGGGCCATCTCGGTCCCCACTGATTTTGTAGCTGCCTTTTGGGCTGTGGCACCTGACAAGTTGTTTCCCCTTATAACAGGATCATGGGCCCTACAATGTATGGTTACAACCTTTTCTGGCATCCAGATGGTGGCCAGTAGATCAAATATCTGGGGGGCATTTTTGATCTTTTGTCCCCCAGAGGTCAACAGGCCTTGTTCTTGATAAATGGTTCCATGGACATGGGCCGTTGTAAATGCATATCTGCTGTCAGTATAGATACTGACCTGCTTCCCTTCTGCCAGTTTGAGAGCCACGGTGAGAGCAATAAGCTCAGCCTTTGGAGCAGATGTACCTGGCTCCAGGGCTTGCTCCCATAAAACTAGTGATTCAGTAGTAACCGCTGCACCCGCAACTCTCTTACCTTGATGGATATAGCTACTCCCGTCAGAGAAGTATGAGGGGGCCTCAGGCAAGGGCTCATCAGTCAAATCTTGTCCGAGACTTTGGAGGTGAACAACTACCTCAGTGGAGAGGTGTGGAAGGATCATCATCAGGCAGCAACATAGCAGGATTCAACACTGCAGTTGTCTTGTAACCAGTGGAGGCAGGGTCTAGAAGTAGGGCCTGATAATGCATAATCCTGGCATTGGACAGCCATTGGCTCGGCGGGGCCTTGATTAGAGTTTCCAGGGAGTGTGAGGGAACAACAATAAGCTTCTGTCCAAAAGTCAACTTTTGGGCTTCCTTTACCGATAAGGCCACTGTAGCTACTATTCGAAGACAGGGAGGCCACTCAGAGGCCACATCATCAAGTCTCTTGGACTTTGCCAAGGTCCCAAGCTTTGAGTTAATACCCCTTTAGCTATGTACTTTTTTCATCAACATAGAGAGAGAAGGGCTTGTGTAAATCAGGCAAAACCAGTGCAGGTGCTTCAGTGAGGACCCGCTTTAACTGAAGGCCTGATCTTGAGTCTCAGTCCATTTTAGGGGGTCTTGTGTAATCCCCTTTAAAGCATCATAGGGAGGTTGTGCCACCTCTGTAAAATTAATGATCCAAAGCCTACAATACCCTACAGCTCCCCAAAATTTTCACATTTGTTTTTTCGTCTTGGGAACAGGTATCTGTAAGATAGCCTTTATTCTTTGACAGGACAGAGTCCTTTTTCTTTCATGAATTTGGTACCCCAGATAGGTCACACACTGCTGACAGAGCTGGGCCTTTTTAGCAGGAACTTTATAGCCTAGCTTACTTAAGAGTCCTCAAGAGGGCCTCAGTGGCACTTATACACTTCTCATAAGAATCAGTGGCTATCAGGAGGTCATCAACATACTACAACAGCATTACATTGGGGTACTCCTCTCTGTAGTTCATAAGCTCTCTGGCCAGGGCCTCATCAAATAGGGTGGGTGCATTTTTGAATCCCTGAGGTAGGCGTGTCCAAGTTAGTTGTTCAGACATTCCTGACACAGGATCAGTCCATTTAAAGGCAAAAATGGGTTGGCTTACCAGAGTGATGGGCAGGGTAAAGAGAGTGTCCTTTGGGTCCAATACCGAGTACCAAGTTTGATCTGGGCTCAGCGAGCTTAGCAACGTATAGGGGTTGGGCACAGTAGGGTGGAGGGTCACGACTTGCTTGTTTACCTCTCGGAGATCCTACACTGGTCGGTAATCTTGGGTTCCAGGCTTTTGGCCAGGCAGTAACAGAGTGTTCCAGGAAAAGACATAAGGTTTTAAGGTATTATATTCTTTTAGCCTTGCTATATGCTTAGCAATGCCTTGGAGTGCCTGCAGATTATAGGACATTGCTTGAGCTGGATTGGGGTTGCCTGTGGGAGGAGCTCTATGACCAAGGGAATCTGATGTATGGCTAGTCCTGGGGGATTGTCTCCCGCCCAAAAGTTAGGGATCTCCTGTTTCCAGCGCTGCAGGAGTCTATCGTCACCTAACACCTTAGATTCTTCTAGCAAGAGGTGTCCTTCCCCCTCAGGATAGAGAGCATACACCTTTGTGCTATGGATTTCATCAGGTGCTTCAGAGCTTAGCGTCACGGTTGGAGCCACTGCTTCAAAACTGAGTTGGATCTTTAGTTTGTGTAAAATGTCCCACCCTAAAAGGGGATCCAGACACTCCAACACCCAGAGAAACTCATGAGAGACAGTCTTCTGCCCAGGTCTGGCAAGCCAGGCTTGCACTTTTGGATAGACCTTTTTAGTACCAGTGGCTCCTAATACTTTCAGTCTTTTTTTTTTTTTTGTCAGAGTCCCTAATGGCTGTGCCAAAACAGAATGAGCCACTCCTGAGTCTATCAGAAAATCAATGGGTTGGCCCCCCACCTGTAAGGTTATCCTGGGCTCAAGGGGGGCAGCAGAGGCCTGACCCCCTCAATCTTGGGATAATAGAATCTGCATCTTTTTCTCTTTTTGCTTATAGTCTGGGGCAATTTCTATGCCAATGTCCGATTTCTCTGCAATAAGCACATTGATCCTTATCTAGTGGAGGGCACTCCTCGCCTCTTTTGTCATCCTTGTCTTTGCTATCTGGAGGAGTGACTCTTGTACTTAAGATTTCCAGCACCTTGGTTACCTTTTTACCATTGACCTCCTGCCAGCTCTCCCGATTATCAAATACTTCATGATTTCTACATGCTGACTAAGGGGCATCCCTTCAAATCCCTCAAGCTTTTGCAACTTTTTTTAACATCTGGGGCCGATTGAGTAACAAAGGTGACATTAATGCCCTTGTGTTCTCAGGCGCAACCAGGTCTATGGGTGTATAAGGACAATAGGCCTCTAATAACTGCTCTACATAACCTGATGGAGATTTAGTAGCCAATTGTCTTACCTCTGAAACCTTGGACAGATTTGTTTGTGGGTGTCTTGGCAGTGCCTCTGAGGGCTCTAAGGAACAACTGGTGATACTGGGCTATAGCCTCTCTACCTTCCGTGGTGTTGGGGTTCCAGTCAGGTTGAGATAAAGGGAAATTCTGGTTCAGGTGATCTGGGTCTGAGGACGAATTTCTATCTGGATCCAGCACTGCCCTTCATCCCAATGCCTGAATATGCTCTCTCTCCTTGGTGGTGAATAACACCTGCAGTATCTGCTGATAATCATCCCAAGTGGGACAATGGGTAGAGAAAATGGATCCTAAGAGAGAAATGAGACCTTGGAGGTCTTTAGAGAAAGGTGGCTTTTGCCCTTTCCAATTATATAGATAGGAAGTAGAGAAAGGAACATAGACAAAAATGGGGCTGAGAGTTGGGCATCTCCCACAAGGGGCAAAGCGCAGGAGTGGGGGCAGTGGAGAGGAATCTGGTGACTCTGGGTGTGGTTGGCTCCTGGTCTGGATAGGGCTCGGTGTATGACGAGGAGGTTCCTCTTCTTCCAGCGGTGCTGGTGGTGCCATGGGTGGAGCCAACAGGCAGTAAGGGGCCAGGAGCAGCTCCTTCACATCTCCATCTGGTAGGACTGGTGGGGCAGGTGGTTTAGGTTTTGGTTTTTCTCTTAGTGGTGCTAGCAACAGAGGGTTACTGGGCTTTTGCCTGGAAGCCTTAACAAACTTTTCTTAATCAGGGAGGAGAATCAAAAATAAGATCAAATCTGTATATAGAAAATTTGGTCAGGATGAGTCAGAGGGCCAAAGATGTATCTCTGGACTGTCTCCGCAATAGCCATGTCGAAGCTACTGACAGATGGCCATTCAGGGAGTCCACAAGGCCACTCCAAGGAAGCGAGCACGTGAAGTCTCCCGGGATGAACAGGTTCTCCGTATCCCTGGGCTCTTTGCTTAAATTCCTTAAAACAATTAAGAACTAGAGTTAGAGAAGTTAAAGGCACAGATGAAGATCCTTGTCCCATGGTGACTGGTAAGTAAATGGTTGGTTAAACACACACACAATAAGGCAACACAGAAGACACAAAAACACCAACAATGCACACACACCCTCTTCCGTCCACTCTCGAGCGTCCTAGAAGGAAATACCAGTGAAATCCCCGAGGCAGCATTAGATCTGGAATGGAGTTGAGCGAAAAGCAGTTCCTGGTTCCCAAACTACGAACGGGAAATTCCAATACTCAACTGTACCAATGGGCAAAATGCCTCCAAACCCGGAGGGCATCCTGTTCCGATCAGAAAGAGCACTCAGGCTCCTCTACCAAATGCAAATGCGAGCCAAAATACAAATGAACCAAGGAAAAGCATACATAAAAAAGATACTTACAGAGTACCGAGCCAATGAAATGACTGAGAAAAGAAAAAGGGGGGCCCTTTTGGGGGTCCTTGGGGTTAATCCCAGACGAGCCCCCAAATGTTGTCCTCCAAAAGGCTGCACCCCAAAATAAAATGAAAATTGTAAAAAGACAAAAAGAATAAAAAGTCCAAGACATCTTGGAGGGAAAAGAAAAGAGCGTTTATTTTTTTAGGCTGGTATCCAGCGACACAGAGTGAGGGTGGAATATACACTGCTGTGCGACTAGGCTAAGATTTGGGGTGGTTTATAAAGGGAAAAAACTGCAAAGATGTGGGGGGCCCACACTTGTGCATTCCTGAGGAAACAGGACATCCTGTTTTTTGTTTTTTTTTAAAGGTCAAAGGGTGTGGTGCATATAGAACAGAATGGCAGTGCTTGAGTTAGATTACAACAGAGTTTCCTTCTGGAAGGACCTTTGTAAATTGGAATCATTCGTAAGTCCCACCAAATGAGTCTCATGCACCTTTGACATACATAATCAATGAAAAAAAAAACCCCAAACACTCAAACAGTGTAATTAAATTATGTTTAATTTTGCAGTTACCTTAGGTGGTGGTACAGGGCGGTACAGTGCTCACATACAAGAGACTGCCTTCGCTCTTGTTTCTGGCCACCTGGGCTCTGAGAAGCACCATAAGACTGTAGACCATCACGCCTTTCAGTGGGCTTCCCAGGAGCATAACTGCAACACTGTCTGTGACTCCTGAGCTACTTCTATGGTTTGTTCAAGTCTATAAATGTTCCTAATGCAAGGCCCATTCCTATTAGTGAAAGTTTGCAATTTGAATATTTAAAGGTCGGGGATTTAGTGTACTTGGGTGATTTCCACTGTTTATTTTCCTGGTTTAGAAAATAACATTAGACCATTTCTAATGTCCTGTGCAAACCCCTCACTATGTAATGGTAGTCAACAGTATTAAAATTTCTAAGGACAATTTAATTTCATTAGGAGAAGTCAAACACAAAAGTCTTTACTTAGCTTTGCATAGATTGAATGTCCAAACAAATTCCTTCAGGCTCCAGGTCCAAGTTCCCAGTGTTAAGTCAGAGGTTTCCATACACCTTAACCAGGGTTCAAGAGTTTCAACATTTGAGGGAGAAAAATTTTATATTCATAATATTATTTTAATTTGACAGGAATGCCAGGATCCTGGCCAGACCGGATCTGTCCCTGGTTTATCATTGATAACTACTGCATGATACCACACTCTGGGCAGATCCTACAGGGACTAAAAAAGACAAGGTAAACGGGCTCACTGAATTTGTATTTTAGTGGAGGGAGCCAAATAATGGTGTAAAAATTCATTCAAAAAGAGCAGTGCCACTTGGTGAACAGTGACAGTTCAGGGAAGGAGATATTAGGATGGAGACCCAGCCTA
>PVLA01004880.1:67899-162646 GCA_004027455.1 Hydrochoerus hydrochaeris
CGGGGGTGTGGGGGTGTGTGGGGTTGGGGTGGGGGTGTGGGGGGATGTGGGAGGTGGGTACTCCTGTGTCTGAGGTGGTACAGGATGAGAAGAAGAAATATAGGAAAAGCTGAAATGGGAAAGCAGGGTGGGTCCAAATAGGTGGGCCTAGGAGTTTGGATTTTATTCTAGGTGAAGTGGGAAACCATAGAAGAGACTGACAGAATTTGAAAAGGGTTGAAAAGAAAATCATTCTGAAGGGCAGAGAAGTAAAATTAGAAACAGAGAGGCGTGAACAGGTGATTAGGGACCTACCTCCAGGGGAGCTAGGATGGGCCCTGGACCACAATGCAGTAGCAGAGATGGAAGAAGAAAGTGAAGTCCACCACAATTTCAAAAGCCGCCTTGGCAGGCTTCATTCACGGGCCCCTGTGGGCAGCGGAGGAAAGGACAGGAGTCAGGAAGATTCAAAGGCTTCCTGGTTGAGCAACTGTGAGGATGAGTGTTGTTGTCATTTTCTGAAATGGGGGAACCTAAGCCAGGATTTGGGGTGCAAATCGTATACTCTTGCTTTGCAGTTTTGAAAGCCAGAGAGTCACACTAGAAGTGGAATTCTTATGAAGAGAAGGAGAAGGAACAAAGGGAAGCTGAGAAAGTGCTGTCAGCAAGGCAAGTGGGAAACTAAAGAGAGTGTTGTCATAGAAACCACCAGCAGGAAGTGCTCCAAGGAGGAGGGAGTGGTCCCTTGGAAAGGTGATCATCACAGCTGTGGAAGAATGCGGGCTGGACAGCCTGACTTGATGGGTTTATGGAGAGAGGTGATATCTAATGAATCAGTTCTGGAGAAACTGAGAGATAAGAGGTTGGAGACAGCGAAAGAAGCAGCCCTCCCTGGACTTGCGCAGTGAGGGGGCACAGAGATGGGGCACTTAGCAGTTATGCTGAGGTGGGCACATATAGTACATTTGAATTAAGGGAATGTCCTGGTCCCCAGGGAGAACGTAGGGATGCAAACAAAACGGGAGTGAGTGTCAGTCAGCTTTTCATTGCTGGGACAAAATGCCTGACATTCATAACTTAAAGGAGAAAAAGCTGATTTTTGACTCACAGTTTTCAGAGATTTCAGTCCGAGGTCTTCTGGCTCCAAGGCAGGAACATTGTGATTGATCCATGATTAAAAAGAGGAGGCAGAGGAGAGGCCCAGACATGAAATGCTGGTAAACTTGGTGGTGCTCAGGGGAGGGAAGCCCTTTCCAGGCTTTTCTTTTCTCCATATAACACTATCAGAAAGAGATCCAAAGAATAAGAATAAATGTGGACAGGTTTCAGGAATAATCCATTAAACAATAGCGGAAAGGAGAGGCTGAAGATGAGAAAGATACCTGAGGAAAAGTTATTCACAGTTAAAAATGCATGTTAGCTGGATTCTTAGAAAAATGTTTGCTTCGGGAATAAACTTCACAATTTACAATTCAAGTCTATGAGATAATAGACCTTTCAGAAGCACAAATAAATGCAGGAAGCCTGAGCTCATTAATTACCCTGAGCTGCCTATGATTTTGGTTTGGTTGGTTTTTGTTCTTTACAACATGAATAGATTCAGTCCCTTTCATCTCACCCATGTTCCTAAAGGCTCCTCTGAAGGCTGGTAAATGCAATCTCTTTGTTGCCCAAGCAAGAAGGAAAGGGATTACGATCTGTGACCTTTCTTCGGCCCCCTATGTGGCCCTTGGCACCTATTAGGGAGGCTCCTCCGCTTCCTTCTCTCCTGTTTTGCTGAGGATCTGCGCGCTGGCACTGGTTGGTTTTCCCCATCTCACACCCTCCTCACTCCTTCCCTACTTTCCCTACTTCTCTGGTCTCACTTCTTAGTCCCACCCACCTGTAAATCCAAGCAATATACTAAGTGAACTATTAAATCTTCACTAACATACTAACCTTTCCTCTTCCTGACAGGGGCACACTTGAAATACTTACTATTCCTCATTAATTTGTGAGTCAATGAAATATCCAACTTTCAAACTGATATTACTTTGAATTTTCATTCATTCATATATTTTTTAGTGCCGAATGCTTAAGGGACAGAAGACAGGCATGAGGACCTTTGCTTCTGCTTTAAGAGCCAATGCAGAATGCGATGTCTTGGTAGCCCCTGGACCCTTCCTCTGGCCTAGGCTGGGTCTGGTGTCCCTCCTTCCTGGTCTCAGACCACAGCCACACACCTTCATTGTGGTCCTGGTACATGATAAGTGAATCTCTTACCAAAGATTGACTTATCTGAGAAACCTGGGGGCTGAGACCCGGGCGTCTGCTCTCTATCTGTTTGTGATTGCAGGTCAGTAAGGAATCCAGAATCACACGTACAGGAATGAATGAGGGGAAGTGTGAACCATCTTATTTTCCTTCCTACTTTTAGTGCTTCAAAAACGACAGTGTTTTTAATGACCCATTTATTTATATACACTTCCAGATATCCTGCTGTAAAAGCCCTGCTATTTGATTACCGGGTCAGGTAAGATGGTCTGTTAGAAGTTTCTCTCAATTCTGTCTTGGTAACATATCTGTGGATACGGAGGGTTATCCAAGATGAGGAGGCTGACAGAGAGCTAATGAAATCCTAGGCTGCCTGACTAGGGAAAAGAATGCCATCCACTTCACAGAAGATAATAAGCTCCCTGTACTCAGCACTTCCAAACCCCGGCCAGAAGATTGTGATTAATTCCAGCACCTCAGTGATGTTATCCAGGGAACCCTGTGGGCAGTGAACCCCATCTTCCCTAGGCAGTGGGTGAAGAGATTATCAGCGTTTGGTAGGAAAAAGAGACATCAGCACAGAAACAAGTCGTTGAGCATTTGCAGTCCATGTTTTTGGAAGAAGAATTAAACTTACTCCATTCAACCTTCAGAAATAGACCTTTTAGCAGAAATTACCCACAGAGCAGATTTCAGTTAATTATAAGTACCACTGTCTTAACAGTTGGAACAGGGTGCTTTGTGTATGTTACCTGGTTTTGAAATGACAGCTCTGTGTGAGAAGACAATGACTCTTCAGGAGATCGATAATCTCATCAAATCAAAGATTTTACTGCTCCCAGATGGTGAGCTTGTTTTTCCTCATCTCCAAAGAAGGATTCAAGAAGAAATGAAATTTAATTACATCAGGACAATTTAGGTAGTAACAAAAAAGAAAATCTTGAACTGCAAAAATATTCATCAGTAGATTCACTAGAAGCCTTAGGAGATTTTAAGTTCAGATTAATTTGAGAAATACTTTAGAGAGTCACTTATTAAAGGAATTTAGTGACTTATTATTCAACAACAAGAAAAAATGAACAAGCAGATGGTTTTATTTGATCAATATGATGTCTTTCTCCCATAGCAAGGCATTTCTGAGAATGAGAATATCTTAAATTAAAAAAGCAACAATAACAATAAACAAGATAGAAATGGCAAAGGGGAGACTAGTCGTTTAATTAATTTGTCAACTGTTCACCACAAAATCCACTAAGGAACCTGACTGTAATATCTTTCAGAAGCCAAACTTATTGCATTGTTCAAAGAAAGATTAATCTTAGTTTAAAAATCTTGATATTTATCTATTTTTATTTTGACTCATTATTGACATTCAATTTTTAAAAATGTTTGAAAGATTTTTCATTTCAAATCCTTTTCATCCTGTATGTGGGCATTTTAAGTTTCATTTTAACTAATCAACAATTATGTCTGTTATTTTAGTAGTAAGGTATGAAATTCCCACTTCTTTTGTTTTTAGTTTATTGCTGCCATCTTTTCTGTGTGCATTAAAATTCCATTATCATTAATAAAGTTATATAATGAAAGCATACACTCATTAGTGTCTCATGTACCTCTCAAGGTTATGCTAAGGTGTGGGAGTTTAATGAGTAGCTGTTGAGAACTCTGATACCTCTGATTAAGAATATCTGTCATCTCTGCGCTATGGATATCATCATCTAACACAGGGAAATTAGGAAAATTTAAGTCCCAAATGGACTCACATATGTGAAAGCCACTTTCTGTTGACAAAGTTATGACCTTTAATTTAATTCATTAATACTTGAAATCTGCTAATCTCTTAAGTACTTCATCAGAATTTAAATTTGCATGCAGCGTACACCACTGTGATAAATAATATTATAGAATATCAGAAAAGTACAGGTCATGTTTTAAATAACATGATACATGATAAAACTGCATAAAATCAAGAAGAGGTTATTTTTGTTATTCCTCTTTTTTTTCCTTGTGATGCTGAGGTTGGAACCCAGAGCCTTTACACTGAACTATATCCATAACACATTTTATTTTATTTTATTTTATTTTACTTTATTTTTAAATTTTGAAGCAGGGTCTCATCAACTTACCCAGCTGGGACTCCCTACCTCAGTTTCCCTCAGCACTGAGATTATAGGGAGATGACTCTGAAACCAGCTTTGGAGGGGCGGGAGCTCCTTTGCAGAATAATCAACAGTCTGTCAATATGCTGTGAATGAAGCCTCTGTAGCTCACCTAGACATTGGTTCTGAATTATAGAAAGAGGAAAATATTTCTAATTGTACAAGATTTTCTGAAAATTCTGAGGATTTCACTTCATTACTTTATTTGCCAGGTTTAAAAAGTCAGATCAAACACTTAAAGTGGAATTGGTGATCAGAATTCTCAGGAGCCTTATACATTTTCAGCTAAACAAAATTCTTGACACCACCAATGTTTTTGATTCTGCCACTAGTAAAGCTTCCCATGGTAATTTTTTAAAATCACTGACTGAAAAATTTCTTTCCCCACAGAAGCAATAGGTTAATGAATATTCTTCTACATCATATAATATTGTTTCCAAATACAAAATGTGATACACATGTAAATGTATTCTTGGCCATAAGAGACTTCCTACATATGTTTTGTTTTTGTTGGGTGTCAGCAAAAATGATCTCCTAAGTTGACAGCTTTTGAATGGGAGTCTGGCAGAGTGTAGTGGGACATGCAGAGGAGTTGGTTTCCCCCATTTTTGAAGCAGAGTTCTAGCTCTTGCTTTCTTTCTCCGTCTCTCTTGTCCCTCCCTTGTGTACTTTGCTGCTTTTCATTTCTCTGTCTCTCACACTAATACCCATTCTTACCTTTCAGCTGATTTTCCACTCTTACGTATCTTTACTGCCATTCAGATGGATGCCTGGTGAATTTCTGAAGCCTCAAGGGTCAAAAGAAGCACAAGGAGTGAAATTCCAGGTACTGCAGGAGACCGTGACTAAGAGATCAAACTAAAAATCATGGTAACAATTCAGTAAGTCTGCCATGTCCTTTACAGAACAAAATGAGAGCACAGCTAGGGGGAAATTCTTGGTTCAACATTCAGGGATGAAAAAATGGAAAACCCAGAGTAAATCGATGGATATCCAAAGGAAACCACTCTCAATCAATTCCATACAGGTTATTATAACTAGGTCTTATTTCTTTCAGACCACTATAAAAATACCATGGACTAAGTGGTTTATAAACAAAAGAAATATTTCTTTTCCTTCAGAGGCTCAGAAATCCAAGACAAGTGGACTTTGATCTCTGCTGTGTAATGAGGGACCTGTTTCCTAGTTCCTTGTTGATGATTGTCTTACCAGTGTATCATCGCAAGGAAGAAAAAGGGCTGATGAACTCTCCTCTTGGGTGTCTCTTTTATATGGGTATGAATCATATACACAAGGTCACAGGCCTCATGAACAAATCAGGTCCTAAAGACCACATTTCTTAATACAGCACCTTTGGGGGTTAGATTTTCAACATACGAATTCCGGGCAGGGAAAACATGCCAAGTCTTTCTTTTCTTTTCTTTTCTTTTCTTTTCTTTTCTTTTCTTTTCTTTTCTTTTCTTTTCTTTTCTTTTCTTTTCTTTTCTTTTCTTTCTTTCTTTCTTTCTTTCTTTCTTTCTTTCTCTCTCTCTCTCTCTCTCTCTCTCTCTCTCTCTCTCTCTCTCTTTCTTTCTTTCTTTCTTTCTTTCTTTCTTTCTTTCTTTCTTCTTTCTCTCTTTCTTATACCTGGAATCAAACTCAGGACCTTACCCTTGTCAGGCAGGC
This sequence comes from Hydrochoerus hydrochaeris, assembly GCA_004027455.1. Taxonomy (NCBI): domain Eukaryota; kingdom Metazoa; phylum Chordata; class Mammalia; order Rodentia; family Hydrochaeridae; genus Hydrochoerus; species Hydrochoerus hydrochaeris. The sequence continues at coordinate 73,956 of PVLA01004880.1, forward strand.
ACTGTGCCACTGAGCTACGTCCCCAGGAATTGTTCCAGTGTACTTTGAGAGCTATCAGATTAAATGGATAAATGAACCTTGATGATGTGACATGGTTTGGTAAAGTTACTATGCTGAAGAAGTAAAGTGACTGCTGAGTTTATATCAACATTGTTCATTGAAAACTCTACTAATACCCTTTTTGTAGTTTACAGGTTACACACAGAAATATGCAAAACATAATTTTGTGGTTATACAGAAGTTCACAAAATGTGTTCACCACCTACAAAAGGAACCAGAAACCCTGGTAAGAACAGAGTAGATGGTGATGCCTTATTTACAGAGGTCACAGGACAACTCTCACATGATATCAATGTCCTCTTCTTTCAAATAACATTGTGATTACATTTTAAAATAAGCTTTATTTTCAGTAGTTTTAGGTTCACACAAAGTTACAAACAAGGTGCATTAATACTCCTTTTTGTCCCAATCTCTATTATGAACTAACATCTTGATTCAGAGTGGCCCATTTATTACAGTTAATGAACATAGATTGAGGTATCGTTATCACGCAGACTTCGAGCTTATGTAGGGGTTCACTCCTGGTGTTGTACAATCTTTGCATTTGGACAAACCTGTAATGACATGTATCCACCATTGCACTATTGTACAGAGTGGTTTCATTCATCTTGTCATTATTTTTTTTAATCAAAGAAAAATTGGATTTGTTGAAGGACTGGATTCAGGTAAGTTTGTAGCTGAGGAAATGCAAGAATGAACTGTGAAAGTTTTCCAGTTGATGGCTTTTACAGCTCATAACATTTTCTGTACATATGCTTAATCATTTACACTATTTTTAATATTTCTGAGCATTTAGCATTTTACCCTTGAAAAATTACGGAAATCATAACCAGATTTTTTAAAAAGCAGATCTGTTAGGATGAGCATTCTCCTGAATAAATCATAAAGAAATGACTCAGCCACAATTTCAAAAGTTAATGTGTTTGGGGGGTGGGTGTTTTAAAAACATTAATTTGCAGACCAGGTGCAGAAGAGATCTTCTGGGAAGGAGGAAGGTTAGGTCAAAGTTTCATCCGTTAGGAGGTAGGGAATATTCCCAAGTGAACAAAATCACATGATCAAGCTGTTAAGAGAAGTCATTTTAAGGTGATAGAACTAAGATGAAAAAATCTCAGCCTTTTCAGGAGTTGGTGGTGTTCTGTTAAACTTAGTGAAATCAGAAAATCATAGCACTGATGAAAGATGAGTAACAGAACGTGCTACTCAATACTTTTGTAACCACTTTTTAGTTCTCTTCAGTTCTTTTCTTAATACCATAACAACACCCCTGTAAGATCTCATGCAATACTTGAAAATATTTGCCTTCATAAACTGCTGCTAAAGCTGTAGCTTTCCTATTTAATGATACAGTAATCCTTTGAAAAGCAAAAATGATATTTGACTTTTTCTCTTATCATCTTTTCTACTTCTGCTAATAGACTTAAAAAACGCAGTGATGGAGTTGGAGAATCCTTTAGAAAATCAGTCAATATTGGACATTTAGTTTATTTATCTTGGTCATGTACTTAGCTGACTTTATAAAAAGTGGTCAGCTATAAAAATGCAATATAGTAAGGAAAAACATGTAAGCATTATTCTGCATAATAGTAAAACCATTGTAAGAAAGGAAGCCGAGCTTGTGAGGAAAGCTAGCTAACAAAAGTGCGTGAAACAGAGCTTGCTTTTCTAATATAGTTGTGCTAAAAGCTCTGACTTTCCTTAAAAATAAAAATCAAGTAAACAGATACTCTCAGCTATATGATTTGCCTGTCCTTAAACCATCTGATTAATAACAGACATTACCCTCCCTTGTCCAACCAAGATCCTCCTGTGAGCTGCTTCTAGACTGTCTGCCTTGTGCCAAATGTTTTAAAAGTATCTTTTAACTTTCATAATAATTTTTAAAGAGGGTACTTCCATTTGCTTTACAATGAAGGGGAAATGGAGCTACAGAGAGCTTTTGTGAGTTACACAGAAACTTAAAAGCAGTACCCTGTGATCCAGAGATTCAAATCAAGTTTCTTGGAGGACAAAGAAGACCTTTTGCCTTTTGCACAACTCTGCCTCTCGGTGCACACCTCTTGTAGCTTCAGTTGTGTGAAGATTGTGATTATCTTTCTAAGTTTTTGGTCATTTTATTGTCTGGAAGACTAGCTGCTTGGCAATCAGTATGTGTATCTGATAGTGTGTACCTGTTTACTTTTTGCCAATTATCTATCCGATATCAAGAAAACCTAATCAAAACACTGTCAGTAGTTTGAAAGGTTTCAGACACTGGCTTGCGTACCCTGATATGGGTGAGGTATGAAGAGATATTTAATTTTTTATTTTTCTCTTAAAAAGGCTGAAAAACCTGGCTAAATTCCAAATATGGAAAATATAATAATAAAATATTAAAATAACACTTAAATGCAAATATAGAAGTGCTATCAAGAAGCAATTTAAAGCAAATGGATAAATGAATAATAGAGATTATCACTGCTAGAGAATTTCAAAGAAGGGATACATCACTTTTATGTAACTGATTCAGAAAGATTTAATGAAGATTGCAAGAGCCAATAAATGACCGGATTTATTTTGCTTCTTATTTTTGTTTCTATAAGTTCAACAGAAAATTACAGGATGAATCCCAGACCTCAAATAATTATATTCAGAATATTGGACTATGCCCCCCAATGACCTTTTCGGAGATTTCCAATAAATGAAACTAGGATGCATTGATTTTTTGTGTTTTTCTAGGAATTTGCAAGCAATCATTTTGAGGTCTATACACATACAATAGAGAAAACCATAATATTAGCAGTTAGAAGAAATGAACAACTCCAAAAGACACCCCTTGGGAAGTAGAGAAATGGAATTTTCTTCCCTGAATAGCTGAGGAAATTGAAGAAGAGGGACACTGTTGCCCAAGCATTTGTATTAAGGCTGAAGAGACCAGTTTTAAAATTTGGCTTTTGATTCAGTATCTTGAACTTCAAAGCTCTTGGACCGTAGCAGGCACGCTGTTCTTATAAACCCACCCGTCTCAGTATCTTCTTGTCTTGTGGCATGACATAATCCGTATTTCTTTTTATAATGAGAGGCTTAGCACATTTTGATCTTTTTTGCTTAATATAAAATGAGCCGCTATTCCATGGGTTAATTCCCATGCTATTAACACTTCATAAATTACCGTGTGTTTAGAATGAGATCAGTTTGCCTGATTAGTTCTCACCTCTTTTCTAATCCATGGTTGAACACCTTCATCAGACAGGCGTCTGAAAATTTACCTGTTTGCATTCTTCAGTTGTTACTTTATGCCGGTAGCAGACTGAGACTATTGTAGACTTAAATTATTTTTTTTAAATCAAATGCCTAAATAGCCTTTCAGAAGTTTTCCTTTCATATGGTGCTATGTGCGACTTGATTATATTTTTTTAAAAATTTTTTGAGAGTTTTCCAGAAAAAATGGAGGCAGCTAGATAGCCAGCGAACTGGTAAGAGGGATTGATTGAGGAGAGGCTCTGATGGGGAAAATGTCCAACAGTGTGGATTCCTAAACAGGAGCTCTGCTTGTCCTCTGAATGCTCTCAAGAGCACTGGGTATGTGGGAAAACTGAGCAGCTAACATCAACACAACTCTCAAACCCATTTCCTTCCTTTCATGTTAGACAAACATCAATTATCTTTCAAATCCTGCATGTTGATACTCGGAGCCCACCCTTACATCCAGCCCAGTGACCCCCCAATGCCCACAGACCGGGCCCTTCAGCCTCAGTTCCCTTCTGTTCCTCAAAGTCGCTGAATTCACTGCTGTCTCTGGGATTTTGCCTGCTCTTCCCCCTTGTTGTGCTTTTGTCCTTGACGTATCTAGTCCTCTACTCAAGATATCAGAGAAGTCTTTCCCAACTACCCCACGTAAATAGCAGCCAGCAGCCGTTTCCAGTTTAGTCTCTTGTCCCTCCCACTAGAGCGTAAGCCGATAAATGTTTGCTATAAATGTTTACCCAGGTGGGTAAGTTGATGAGACCCTGTTTCAAAATTAAAAACTAAACTAAAATAAAATGTGTTATAGATATAGTTCAGTGTAAAGGTGGTGCTGTGCTCATTAATGGACTAATACATGGATGTTCATAGCTGAATGTGGTATTAGGAGATAAAGTCTGGTTGAAGGAGGTGGTCCCCAGTGGTGCGACCTAGAAGGATATATTCTTTTCCCCATTTCTTCCCTTCTCCTCTTCCTGACTGCTTCAGAGCAAGCCATTTTCTTACATTATGCCCTCCCACCATGCTATTTCTACCTGAGAGGCCAACCAGCCATGGACTGAACCCTCTAAAAAGGTGAGCCAGAACAAACCATTCCTCCTTTAAATTGTAAATGTTGACTATTTTGTCTCAGCAGTACAAAAATGACTAACATAAAGTACCGGACAGGATGAATTAATTTGTACCAGTAGATACAGCCTGCTTTCCATCCTGCCAAATCAGGAGATATTTGGAGATCTGCGATTGCTTTCTTTGTTGGGATATAAACCTTTTATCTGAAATTTTCAGTCACATTTTAACACAGTATTTAACACAGAATAATGCAGAAGAAAACCTTCCTGCAAGTAGAGGAATCTGTGATACTATTAGAGTAGAAATTCTGTAGCATATTCTTGCTTAGTCTTCTGACCTTTAAGTGACAATGTGATAGCAAGAAAATAGAAGATTATCCTAATTTAAATTGCCTTTGGCTTCCTGAGCTTCACTATGACAAGCCAAAATTAGGTATACATTTCATGCATAAACGTGGAAATTATGGTAACAGTGTCATACTTTAGCAAACTTGTAGTCAAAATCTTCAAGTTCTTCCTTACAAAAAAGTCATTTTCATATAATGTACTTTATATTTACTAAGTTGCACATTTCCCTGTTCATACTTTTTTAAAAAATAGAAACACATTTTTTTCCTGAAATCAATTAAGAGCATCTTACATTTTCAGGTTTCTGTCTCCAAACAGTTTACATGGGTAGCTCAATGTGCTTGAAAAATAGCAAAGGACTTTTGTACCCTTGTAGAAATCAGTGTCTTGTTGCATGACTAAAGGAGGAAGTAGGAGTCATTGGGTGAGTGACTAGGTCCTGGAATGTGCTGAGTGTCATCTGGGGGTTTTTGAGGACCGAGGTGCCCAGAAAACTTCCAATGAAGTCTTCTAACTTTTCCCTCAAATCTTCCCCTTGCTTCTGGATGGAGTCTGATCATTTCTCCCTTTAAGGCAAATTCATATGAAGAAAGGTGAGGTAGTAGACTGTATCATGCATTCTATGCTGGCTTTTGGGGGGCATCTTGGAATATCCAAGAGGGGAAATGTAGCAGTACACCCAGATCTAAGTCTGCTCAAATAAGCTTATTTTGAATGTCCATAAAATATGTATAGTTTGTATTTTCCAATGATATATTCTATTTATCCTTTGCCAGAAAGGTTGGTATACTGCAGTATTCCCTAGTCATCTACTTGTGGGAAAATTAAAGGGTTCCATAGTCAAATTAATTTGGAAAATGATATAGCAAATGAAATCAAGTCAGACTGTTTCCTATAGGCCGGTGGAAAATTAAAGAGTGTTAAACAGGTATGACACAGGATCAGGTAAATGAGTTGAAGGGAAACAAAGCTAGACTTCCTAGAAGTTCAGCTGCCAGAATTGGGATGCTCACAAGATGTGCTTGGAGTGACGTGAGCAGGCTTGTGTTCTGCAGGGCTGCTCTGGAGGCAAAAGAGCTCACAGATGTGAATCAGCAGACCCACGTATAGTGTCAGGATCCCAGTATGGAGAGGTTTCTAGAAGGTCCGTTTCCTCCTCCTTCATTCCTTCCCCTTTTGCTATTTAGAAAATTGGACACTGAGAATCTGCAGGTCTCTCCGGCAAACCTTTGAATCCTTTCTAATCACATACTTGATTACTATAAATGCTCGTGTTGATTTCCTGTAAGTTATTTTTACATGAAGTTATTTGCTTGACTGTTAATATTTAAATGATATGATAATAATTCTAGATAGTGTGAAAGGCAGATTTGAAGTGTTTTGGGGATGCTTATTTGTCTTAATGTCAACTGCTTGGATCATATGTAAATTGGAAGTAGAATATTAAATAGATGATATTCAAATTTATTTAATGTATGTTGTAGATTATCCCAAGTTAGATATAACTTTCCTCTTGTTTAGAGTCAGACACTTTGAGACTGCAACAAGCTTTAATATTTTCATGTGATTTTTTTTCTGGTCATATGAAGTATGAACTGTGTACCTAAAGCATAATTGTGTATGTTTCGTAGAACTCGCTTCTAAAGGAAAACTAAGATTAGTGGTTATAAGAAGTGATGAACATTAGATGAAACCTAAGAAATTCTCTAAATAAGTAACAATGTAAGTTATTGGAAAGGACTATATGGAAAATTAAAGGTGATATATCTAAACTTCCATAAAGCATTGGGTATTCCATTTTAGTATAAATTTAGTATAAATTTTTAGGGAATCGATGAGCTTTTTAAAGTACCTTGAGATGTCATTTTCTGGTAATTCCATCTAAATAAACATGAACAGAAGTGAGTTATGAAAGCTGATACATCTACATTTCCTCTGATCCAATCAAGTCCCTAAATTTTTAAAATTCTCTTATAAAAGTGTCTTTTCCAACTATATTTTAATATAGAAATGTGAAAAAACTCTGAATCTTCAGGACAGCATTACAAGAATACTGGCACACACTCAATAATTCAATATTATTTTTGATAAAGAGTAGCTTTCAGAAACATTTCTCAACTCATCATGTGCAACTGTTGACATTTTGTCACTGAAGTCCTTTTAAGATCCTTTGAAATTAGTGGAGACTTTGCTTTACACCAAGGAGATGAGAATATCAGGAGCCACCAAAAATAAAATCTTTCTAAGCATGCCTGATTTTGTAGAGATTTATAATGATATCACAACATCCATGGATCAGTGAACACAAATTTGTTTTTGAAAAAAGCATGGGCAATTAGTCCCAGAGAGACGGTCTAGGCATAAAAACAAAATCCACTAGTGTAATTCACTAGATTTGGCCTAAGTACTACAGTCTTTGGGATTTGTTAAAGTTGCCCTTGGTCAACATGTCAACATCATGTGGAACGCAGCCAGCACTGAGAACCATTTGGCTCTGATGCAGTCACTTGTCTTAGACATAACCATTAGAGTTTTTTTGAACTTCCTGTCCCAGGGTCCCAGAGACTAAAGTGGGAGGCCATCATTTTCCATATTTAAATTAAAAACTTAGGAAGAAACCCTAGGATATAATAGGATATTGACACAACAATTTCTGCTTTTCTGTCTTTTCTGTTTTTATCAGGTTCTTTTAAATGTTTTAGTTTTAGTACTTAAAGATATCCTCCCCCAAAATACAAAGTCAAAAACTGAAAACAGGGATGTTGGTGAGGTAGTCCAGTGACAGGGGACTTTCCTAGCATGTTGGGGGCTCATTCATCCATCTGATTTTACTTTAATTCAAAATTTGAAGCAGGAATTCACCTTTCTTCTTCCCTCATAGGAATCCCTTTATGGTTGAGTTCCCCTACAAAGACATCTTCAAGATGGACCATGTCCGTATGCACACGTATGTCTGTTTTGGGAGCACCTACTGGATTCCATTGATCTCTCTGTTTATGCACTAGCAAAACATTCTTTGATCCCTGAATCTTCAGAGTGCATTTTCGTTTCTATAAATATCACTATCATTATTATTTCCTAGAGGCTTCCCAGATGCCCTTGTTTTATTTATTTTTCCATACAGCATGTAGGAAAACAGCATATCTTATTCCAAATAGATTCCCATTGGTATTTTAATTGGATCTCCATTTAACTCTTAAGAATTGTAAGATTTTCTGTTTTGTCTTTTTGCATTTTAAAAAATTTTCCCTCATTAAAATTGTGCACATACCTTGTTTGTGATTGTAGTTTTTGGTGTCTATCCAAGTTAATCCATATATTCAGTGGAAGTCTTAGCCTTTCCAAAGCTTCCCTCTTTCTGAACCCCGTGGCAGAAGAAACTGTTCCTCCAAACATGCTAACAGGTTGATTTAGAGAAGCTGTCCACTAGCAGTCTAAGGATGCTATGCATGTCCCTGACTGACAGAGGGACTGCCAGTCTTCCCTTCTTGAAGTTGGACATCACCTCAGGAGTTTCCACTCAAACAGGTTCTCTCTTTTCTGGGCAGCTTCCCCCAGGGACTTACACAGGGTTGAACCAACTCTCTTACTCTGCACTGTCTGCGTCTTATGTTACAAGAAATCTCAGACATTGAGCTATACAAGCTCATCCATAGGGCTCTAGATAGGTGTGCCTTTGGATTCATCCTTTCCCTGTGACTTGGTCTCTTTTCTCTTGTGGCATACCTGCCTATATTAGCATTCCCATGCTCTGCTAATGATCCGCTTACCTTGTCTCCTTTACTCTTAAGTACCTTTGGTAGTGTTTCATTTCTTAGTCTCTGCCATGACTGCACTATCTCCACATCAGTGACACTGGGGCTGGATCTTTCTCTGTGGTGGGCTCTCCTGCGTATGGTAGCATGCTTAGTAGCACTCTTGTCTCTACTCACTAGATTTCAGGAGCACCCTCCCCCAGTATGACTATCAACAGTGTCTCCAGACGTTGGCAAATAGCCTGTGTAGGACAGAACCCAGCTACGGGGGAGCCACTGGTCTCTGTGCACACTGGAGAGCTCTGAAGGATATTTTCATTTATTGCTCTGCTGTGCTGCCCCCTTGATCGGCCTCCACATGCCTCCTCCTGGGCACACCAGATCTCTGTGAACTTCCCTTTTCTGAGTCAGGAACAACTTCAAGGCTCACCTGGGAGGCCACCTTTTGCCCCTAGTAACCACAGAATGTGTGGGAAGTTTTCAATGCCTCGGGCTCTGTGGCTCTACCTTACAGCAGCATTGAGCCTTGTGGGTGGTGTCCTAAGCAGTTATTGGCTTCATGTCCTCTATTGCAGCTGGGTTTCTCCAAGTGTAGGACATAATCAAATAGAACAAGGATAGAACACTGCAAGGGGATGGATTTATGGACTGCAGAGAATCTTCATTCAGTGAGATATTATAGGTAGAGAATGAATTTGATATATCTACTCATTGCTAAGTTTTCTTAAGCCTGCTGTTCTTCTACACACATAACTTTGATTTCTATTGGAATTTAATAGGAGCAGTACAGTGAGGGTCAAACCTGAAATGTCCTCTCTTTTTCTCCTTGAGCTCCATTCATTACACACCTTGAATGTATTCTCAGTCTATTCCATTTCTGTTAGTTGGCTTTCTAATTATATTCTGAAGTCTTTTGAAGTTCCTTATTTGTCTTGCTTTCTAGCCTGCATAGAGCCTAAAATATATTTTCCACCTATGATTTGCTCTGTTTGCTTCTGCCGCTTAATAATATTTGTTGTGCAATGATTATTTTTCAAGATCCCTCCCCTCCAGGAGATAGGCTTCTTACCTTCTGTTGTGTTTAGATGACCGTGACTCTAACACGCCTGCTGTTTCTTTTGTCTCTTTGACAAATTCAGAGCAGCAGTTTGGAATATTTAGTGTTGAGTTTCTCTCGCTGAAGTTAAAAAGAAAATGTCTTTGTGAGCCTGCCTTTTAAGGGTCATGGTATATCAGCATTTGCTAACCAGGTTCTCTCCTGGGTAGAGGCAGCCGTGGGTGGTGGCCCACTTTCTCTGAGATAAAACCGTCTTTGTGAGACTTCTTAATTCTCCTCTCTTCCTTCTCCCAATAACCATCTTTCTGGTTGGAATGAGAGATTTCAGCACTGTTCTTTGCACATTCACATGTGTGCATAAACACATGTGTACATAGGGCAACACAGGGATGATCTACCTCCAAGTGCACAAGCAGGGGACCTTTATTTTTTGAGATCATGTGTGCCAAAGGTCAGAAAGCAGCTTTGAGGAAGGCACGAGAGGACAAACACCCAGCTTGGCCTGGACTGTGTGCTATTGCTCTGACACAATAAATAGTTTTTATGATGGTTGAGCCGCAAATCACAATTCAAAGCTGACCCCAAATCCTGAGTATGTGTCCCATGTTGTTTCCTGCAGTGGGGTGATTTAACTCTCATGCATGCATTTTTGGGCCACTTTGCTGCCAACCATTAGCACAGTAGAAAAACACTGGGTCTTGGTCCTTACAGAATGCTCTACTCACTGGTGGAGAAAGAAGGCACCCAAAGCAGATGACTTACAAGGCAGCAATGCCGTTCTGCTGACTTCTGTCCCCGTTCCATATGGGCAGCGATTGATAGGAGCACTGTCCACCCTGGCTAGTGTCGCATTTCTGTAAGGAGCTCTCTGGGAGACAGTGTGAAGAGGAACTTGGTCAAAAACCTGACCACCGCTGAGAGGCAGTTTAGGCGCATGGGTAGCGGAAGCCAGCTCTTACGAGCTTGATAGCCAACGTTTTCAGAGATTTTGTGAGCTGGTTATCAAACACAGATGTGATTAAAAAGTTAAATGATATATAGGTTTATGAGTAAGTAAATGATATTGTAAAAAGGTAAAACATTCTCAAAATGCATCATTTCAATTATTTAAATGTGCTTTCCTATGAGCTATTATTTTAGTGTGAGATAGGGGGGTTGAATCCAGAGTTTTCACAAAGCGACATCCCCACCCCTGCATATTTTATCTCTCATTCTGAGACAGGGTCTTACTAAGTTGTCCAGGAGGGGCTTGAACTTGCAATCCTCATGATCTGTTTTTGAAATACAACTATATCTCCATTCCTTGCAGTGGAATATTACCTAATGGTGTGCTGTATGGATCTCTCCCAAGTTTGTGTATAGTGATCTCTCCCTAGGTAGTCTGAAATAGGCCATGGTGGGAATATGGAATACTCTATGGAAACTGCCCAATCAACTCAGGCCGCTCTGCCCTCTACCAAATCCTTCCCACCTACAGCCAGTTGTTAAACATTTATGAGTACATTGTTGGAAACCTGCAAATATTATATAATTACCATGCGAGTAAATATGATTCTTTTCTTAAGGAGAGAGCACAGCTACATGAATCATAGCACCTGAACTTTGTCAGAATTGGAATAATATTATTCTTCCTGTTAGTCCACATACTGACTTGTCAAAGTCACACTGAAACAGTTAAGGCTGATGTGTTAGGTACCAAAATGTTGGAATCCCTGGGTATTGCAATGGAGACTCTGCTACTGAATAGATTGTTTACTCAAATTGGTAGAAAAACACATGTAGAGTTATGAGAAAATAACAGGGAGAAGGGAAAATGAGGGGCCATTGAGGGAAGGAGATAGACTCTGGGAAATTAGCAGCAGACACATCTCTTGGAACTTACACAAGCTCATTTCTTGTCCCTGGAAATTCTTTTAAGCCTTTAATCTTAGGTCATGTTGGGACCCCAAGAATGAGAGGCTCTTTAAATTTTAGTGTTTCTAGGTTAATAAAATGTAAGCCAATAAAAGCATACCCCTTCATGTCAAAAGAGACAGGACACCTGTGACAAGCCAGGGAACCTTCCAGTGGATTGAGTCAGTGATAAACATTCATCTGTTCTGAAGCCCAGTGGGAAGCACGAGTGAAACCAGTCTGCTAGGAGAACCTGCTTGGAGCTGCTCGGCCTACGTCCTGGTGTCCTTCTGAGGCCTGTGTTTTGGTGACAAAGTGGCCAATGAAAACAAAAGGAAACTGAATTTCTGAAAAGCGGCTGGTCTGGCATGGCTGGTGGGCTCTCTTGTGGTTTAAAAGCTCACGCCCTCCCAAGCCTGTAAAGTGACTGTCAACCAATGCCCTCCACACACTCCCTACCCCCACCGTCTCTCAGGGGTTTTCATTTTCCAGCAAGCTCTAGACTGTTCTTTAATTTTTAAATTCCTTTTCGCTTTGGTGTGTTGGTCAGCTTTCCAGCTGCTGGGACAAAATACCCACTCCCCACGACTCAAAGGAGGCACAGTTTTCCATTCAGCTCAGTGCTTCAGTCCAAGTCACCTGGCCCTGAGGATGTGGTGCTGCAGAAATGCTCAGTCCTTGGTTCCTGGGAAGCAGAGCACAGGAGAAGATTGCCCTGAGCGAGATGCCCTCTGGAGACATTGCCCCCAGTGGCTGCCTCTGGACAGACCCTCTGAACAGCACCTCCAGACAGAGCATGAATGGGTCAACCCAGGGCCTAGCACGATTTCCACTGAACCAGGCACCTCTCTGGGAGTCCCTTTGTCCAACCAAACTGACCAGTAAGCTAACCTGTCACAGTTGCTGGCTGAGGAATAGCAGAAATGCTCTTGTGATATGTTTCATAAAATCTAGTCAAAGAGAACATTCTAATTCAAGTGATGCCCTTCCGCAAGGGTTTCAATTTTCTGTCTAAAATCTCCATTACCCTGCAGGGAGAGCTTGAGGGCTCTAAGAAGCCATTAAGAGCCAAAATTCTGAAAATCTTAGTGCTCCTACTTTAGTCTACTATTTGATTTTTTTTGTCAATTTTTGATTGATTAAATAATATCTTAGAATTCATTCTTCGCTTCTCTGTGCCATGGGTTCTCCAGGTCTGAGTGCCCTTCAGAATCACCTGGAAGGACTGGGGAAACACAGCCTGCTTGGATCCACCCTCAGAGATCTAGGTTCATAGTCTGGGCTGGGCTGGAGGAAATGCGTTTCTAACAAGTTCCCTGGTGACTCTGTCACTACTGCTCTCGGGCCACTCTTTGAGACACAAATCTCAAGAGAAGACAGTGGGTAAAAGTCTTATATTTTGGCAAAGGAGAAACTGGGATATAAACTTGTGAGTGTGGAAACAACTGAGCAGGACAGATCTGAAGAGGGGATCTGAGCAGACTTGGACCTGGCCGTGGAGGGTCAGGGGGCTGAGGTCTGGCCAGGGCTTGAATGGTTAGGCCTCAGGGCAGTGACATCATGAGCCGTCTGGAGCATGGGCCAGGCCCAAGGTGCCTCCAGGTGTGGCTGTAATAAAGAGCCCATCAAGCTTGTGCGTTAAAACCGCCTCCCATGCAGCTCTAGCAGAGTCTCTGCTCTGCTTTAGAGTCACCTGGGAGCTTTAAACACTTTCAGGGCTCAGGCGCACCCCAAACCAGTGAAGTCAACTTCTGAGGCTGCAGTGTGGGCAGTGAGTGTCTTCAAAAACACATGTTCTAAGGGTGAGCAGCCCCCGAGTCCCAGAGAGGGTGATTTAATTAGTCTGGGGAATATGCTTAAGCATTCACTATCATCTGTTGCAACGAAATCGACTTAGGTGATTTTAATGATCACTTAGTGTTGGGCGCAGAGTAATCCTTTAGTAAACATGTGTGGAACACGTTAATTCATGATTACTTTCATGTCCCATGAGGCACTTCTGAGGCTAGGATGCCGACCAGACACTGAAGACCTGACTGGCTCTCTGGTGCCAGGGACAGCTCCTTCCAGGCTGGTTCCTGCTTTGATGAGAAGCCAGGAAAATGAGGTATGTTGGATGTTCATGGAAATGTCTTTTTTTCCCCATTTACACCACTGGGGGTGGATCTACACCCTTCAGGGCAAAGCTAGTGCAGTTTTCTGAACTAAGAACAAATCAAAAGAGAAATAACGCTGCATGCGAAGGTCAAATTTCAGTGTGCGTAAGCAGAGTGTTCCTGGGATTCCATTGTGCTTATCTGTTTCACTCCATGCCCTGTGTGGCAGAATGGCCCTGGGGCACGACAGGGCTGAGAGGAGGGACAGAGACTGAGGCACTCACCAAGTCAAAACTGTTTACTCTCTGCATCTTTAATGTAAAACATGTGCTGAATACCTACAGAGAGTCCTCCCATAAATACACGGGGAGCAGTTTCAATCTCTAGATCGAAGAAGCTTCGACTAGTAGAACTGTTTTCAAGTAGACGAAAACAAGACTATTGCTGTCTTAATCAGGCCCCATTGGTATTGTTTGAAAGTTTTACCTCTTTGCTTTTTTTTTTTCTTAAATTAAGAAGCGTTAAAATCTACAGAGGAAATACAAAGTGTGATCCACAAACCCATGGTCCACGGGGCATCTCAAGCTTCCTAAGAACTGCAGAGATGCTTCTGAGGCTGCCTTTAATTTGGAAAAGAGACCACTCAGGCATCATTAGGCTGCCGATGATTATCTTTCCTCGCTTCTCCCATCTCTTTTCCTCTGCCTCTTGCTCTGTGCATGCGCGGTGAGGAAAGAATGATTCTCGGAACATTACTGATAATACGTAGTCATTTATCAGCTATTTAAGGGAGCTAGGCATGGTCGAACATCCTTCCTGTGAGCTCAGCCATTGGGGAGGCTGGGGCAAGAAGGTCACAAATTGGAGCCCTGTCTGGATAACTTTGGGAGAACTTGTCTCAAAAAGGTGGGTGGGTGGGCCTAAGGGTATATCTCAGTGTAAAGTCCCTGGGTTCAAAAAAGACAGAAAAAACCCCTATAAGCTACAAGATGTATTTCCAAATATCTGGAAACAATGGAGGTGAGCTCTGGGTGCCCAGCGGGCAGGTGAGGACACTCTTCTTAAAGACAAGGGGACAAAACCTTGCCATTCGGAACCTGAGAAAAGACAGACACACCAAAATAAATTCTCGAGTAAGGAGCAGGGTGTGAGTGACTGGCCCGATGGCCCAGGAGGCTGGAGGACAGGCCGGTGTGCTCTGCCTGGCGGAGGGCAGAGAGCAGCAAGACAGGTGTCCAAGGACAAAGAGTTCCCGTCTTTCTTGAGGTTCAGCTTCTCACTTGTGAGACCCAGTCATCTCCTTTTTGCAGTCCCAGCTGAGTTCTAATCCCTGGTTGGCAAAAGGAATTTGAGCATGATCCCCAGGGAGGGCTGTTCCATACTCGGTCTCTGGTCTCTCCTTGAAACCTGGAAAGGGATTGTCCTGCAGATTCCTGAAATGTCTTCCTTCAAGGTTGGTAAGGACACCATCCTCCATCCGGAGGTTTTACTTTGCCTTTGCTTCCCACAGGATGACACGCACAAATAAATCATGTCAGCCTTTCCTTTTATTTATATCTTAATATAGCATCAGTAGTGTGATTAGATAATGTGAAATTTAATAGAGCTTTCCTGGGCGAATCTGCTAAGATATATCATGATGAAATCTCAGAGCCTGGAGAGGGAAGAGGCCGGGCGCCCCCACACACTACTGAGTCAGCACATCTGAGCAATTTTCTCTGTCCTCGTAACAGATACTCAAGCATAATTACTGACAGCCCGTGGAGAATTCATCAACCTCAGGTACCAAATAATAAGTTACACTATCATGGCAACTGTGCGAATTAAGTTAGAAATTCAGCGAATGCTGATGCTGTCTCCTTACTTTTACCCCCCAGTAAAGTTAATCTGCATAATTGATGCCATAGGTAGAAAATATATTTTTTAATTATGTTGTCCTAAATCAAATCCTATTTGATACACTAGAGGTACACAATCATTGGAAACTAATGGTGGCCATGTGGGACAGCAAAAACAACATCCATAATTCTTTGGTATGTTAAAAAAATGCTGGTGTTTATTTTCTAAACCTCAGCTTACTGTGTTCCAAAGAGAAATCTCAGTTGACTAAAAGCGCTGGTCTGGGGAAGCTCAGTGTGGAGAGAGACAGTTTCCTAATGAGTCAGAGCAGAGGGTAGAGGCAGGTTGTCCACCGAGAAGCCGGGCCCTGGGGCGGGACTGGCAGCAAAAGCCTGACTTCTTCATTTGCCCCAGACAAAGGATGTCTGTCAAGCTCCTGGTGGAAAAAACACACGACAGCCATTTCTATGAGTGCTCATTCAGGAAAAGATTTTCTACCTGATAAGTGCTTTCTTTCTCACCAGATTCACTGGTACAGATTCTGTTCTTGGTTGATGATATTCTTTATATGGAAGCAAAAATACTCGTTTGGACAGGTTGATAATTTATAAATGAAGAGTGTTTTGTATTCTACTACACAGAGCTTCAGAATTTACTGTGAGTTTTGGGATATCATAGCTGGAAAGTGTCAGGTTTAGACCCGGGTTGGAGAGTCGATTCTTGTTCCCCTGGCTTCTTGGATGGGTCTCTCCGAGCTGTGCCTTCCCATCTCCTCTTCCCTCGGCCAGGGGAGGCTGACCTGCATGAGTGGCACAAAGGGCCCTCTTGCCATCTTGCCTCTGGTTGGATTTGGCTAATGAGAAGCTCTAGGAAGAGGCTGGAGAGAGAGAAGGAGGTACAGTGAGGAGCCAGCCTAGCAGGGGGACCTCACACCACTTCCCTTTAAGGGGATCAAGTGTCTGCTCACAATGGGCCTGTTTGTGTCAGTCTCACCTTGCAGAGGTCTGCTCTTGTTTCTCCCCTCACAGGGCTGCAGACCTCGGTGTGGAATGGCTCCTGGCTCTAACTGACCCTGAGAATCTGCCCCCCTCCAGTGGCGCCTCAGGGTGTCTCCTCCACTTGGTGTGTAAGAAAGAGGCCTTAAACTCCCCTTGAGTCTCATTAGAGCAGATGTGCCCTTGGCCTCTGTGGGGTTCTGACCCATGCAGGTTTTAGGTTCTTCTAGGTTTCATTTTCTCATTTCTCTAATTGTTTTAACCTGTTACCGTTCACCGGCTGTTTTTCTGCTTGCTCACAGAAAACTGTTTCCCTATGAGTATGTGCTGGTTCTTCTTCTTTTTCTGACTCCACCTTAAATGCCTCTGTCATTACAGTTACCACAGACATTTTAGGACTCATGGTTTGGGCTTAGAAGTCTTTTGGCTTCGCCCAACCTGGGCTTAGCTGTCAGTTCACTCTTGTGTTCCGTTGATGCCATTGTTTTAGTCTCAGGGTTTGCATCCTGGCTGACACAAGTGCACACACTCAAAGGATTTCCTTTGCATCTTCTTATTCTGCTTCTGATTCTTTTTAAAGTTCAGTGTCTTTGTTCTGATACTTTTTTCTTTTCTACTTATTTAATGCAGAAGAAGAGGAGGAGCAAGAGGAGGATGGAGGAGAGGAAGAACAGGAAGAGAGTAAAATCATGTGAGCCAACATCCTGGAACACTGTCTAAGTTCATGAAGTAACCTGCCCTTGAAGTTGGCACTTATTGTTTTTTTTTTAAACACTTGCTATGTTTAGATCTAAAATGTCCGCAAAACTCTCGTGTTTAGAGGTGGGGCTTTTGGAAGGGGTGCGTGTGCGGGGGACGGTGACACTGTGCTCAGCAGTGCCTTATCCAGTGATGAATCCATAGCTATTGTGCTGCTAAGAGCGTGAGCGTGTTCCCCCCCACGTGGTAGCAGCTGACTTACTACTTGGCAGGTGGCAATCATGAAAGCAGAGTCGTTCAGGCCAATTAAACAGCTAAGGAAGACTTTATCGAAGATTACTGCAATAGGGGAGACAGACTGAACCCAACCTCACAGGCAAGTGGTGGGAGAGCTTTTAAGGGCTGGGGTAACCAGTGGAAGGTGTTGAGGACACCAGGGGGCAGGCGGGGCTCTGCTTAGGCCACCTGTGCTTGTCAGTTGGTGCTGATGTCTCCTGCAGAACTCAGAAGGCAGGGTACCTATGCTTCTTGGTGATGAAATTACAAAAAAAAAATGACTCACAGTTTCTTGAGAAAGGAGATTTACATCTCAAAGAGCAAAGTAAGAATTTACAATTGCAAATTTTCCAGAATGAATTCTCTAAGTAAAGGAACACAGAGTTAGAGTCAGGAAGGAGTCTGTGCAAAGCTCGGTCCTTTTGAGAGGGACACTGAAGGCCTTTCCAGTAGTGACCTCCCCACCACTCCATGTTGATGTTTAGGTGGCCACTTGTTACATCAGCCAGTGAAGTACAACTACAAAGTCTAAAAAAATCATGTATGTGCAGTTTAATTTCTTGGATGTAATATTTCCAGATATGATTTTTATTACTTTAGAGATACAAGATGTTAATCCCTTGCATTTTCCTATGAAGACATGTGTGCTCTATCAATCAAGGACTAGTTTGGCAGCCCACCTCTTTGTACTGTATACGGAGTAGTTTTTTTCCCCCGCCGTTGTGTGAGAGAACAGCAATCTTCCACACGACCCAGAGAACAAATGCAGGTTAGTTTCAGATTAAACGGTCACCTAAGGGCAAACACAGTGTTTCAGGTCAGTCGTCTAGGAGGGCTTCCTGATTCTATGAGCTTGGGCAAGTCACACAAACTCTCTGAGTCTGTTTAATTCTCTGTGAAATGAAGCTAATACCAGTTTTGGAGGGGTTGCTGGAAGAATTCAAGGAGAGCTTTGTACCACTCAGCAGGGCTTGCAGAAAGGCTCGGTACTCCTGCGAGGCGGGGCTGTACACTTTCCTCCCACCTCAGCCCTGTGCTAGGTGAGGCTGGTGGAGGAAGCCAGGGGCGCTGCCTCTCAGCCTCTTGACTTGGAATAAAGAACCTTCATTATGATTCTGAACCGACTGGTTCTGCCTGAATACTTCGTGGAGCCATTCTTTGTTTCTGCTTCATTGTTTTATTTTCATGTCTCTTTGGTTTGATTCAGAGAGGGAGGCATTGCTTTGTTTATCTAATTCCTTAATGAAGCAGCTCTACAGCAGGGCTGCAGTAGGCCCCATTGTGTGCTGAATGAGAAGCTAATCACAAGCACAAAGCCAGTGCAGGAGTCTTTGGGGGTGGGAAGCTGATTGCTTTGGATGTAAATGTCACCTATCCCAATTGGCTGGCGTTTGAAGCCTGAATCATAATTTAAGGTCTCACAAAACAGATGTTTTCCTTAGGCTGCTGAGAGCCAGGCTTTAGAGTTCATGCCTCCTTTAAATAGTGCCCTGCCTTCTCTGCTTGAAGGCCAGACTGTCCATCAAAATGGGCCCTCCACATTATTTAGGACTTGAGTCTTTCCAAAGTGTTTCTATAACCATCCTCTTCTGCCTGTGTGGGATCCAACCTCTGGGTTTCTGGCTGCAGAACCCAGCAGGTCATCTGAGCTGACCAGAGGCAATGAGCTGGAGACGTGGAGGCAGCCCCGGGCCTGGCCTTCACAGACCATGCTTTCAATGAACAGAAATGAAGAACTGCATTTCTATTCTTGCTTCTTAAGCCTTGTGATTAGTAATCACACTTGCATGACTGAGCAACTGGTGTGTTCTCCAATCTAAAGTAAGAGCATGCTATGGGTCATTTGGTACTTGACTCTTGTCTTCGAAACAACCCGTATGTTTACTTGTCCTGTGCAAGTTGGGAAGTTATCAGTGTACCTGCGGCATGTGCTGTGGTCAGAAGGGCTCTAGTCATTCCATTTACTCCAGGAGCTATTCAGTCAACTGACATCTAACAAATGAGTGCTGTATGCCCTGAGCCCACATGGAAAGAAACTAAAAACAAAAACAGACAATAGCAGAGATGGAGGTAGAAGAAAGCACACTGTCACCAGATGGAGTCTGTGGAGGTCCAGAGAGAGAACATGGGAACCACAGCTCAGCCTGGGCTTCAAAGCACCATGGCAGAAAAGAAGAGGACAGTTCAGTGAGAGGCACAGGAGAAAACAGGGAAGGGACTTCAATTTGGGGAGCTCTGTTGGAGAGCTCTGTTGGTGGTAATAAAAAGAAGAGAACTAGAGACCATACTCATCAGTGAGATAAATCAGGCTCACGTGCGAATACCATACTGTGAGAAGCTGAAAGTAAATAGGATCCAAAAGTTACAAGAGATGCAGTGAAAGGGAAAGAGACAGCTCAAGGGCAAATGATATTGTCTGATCAGTTTTGCATGTCTGTAATCTGGTAACCTGAGCAACTATTTTGAAGATAATAATGTGCAATATAAGGACCATTGATAAATTCTTATCATCTTATTTTAAAATCCTATATCACTATTTTGTTGTTGTCATCATTTGGCTTTTGTTGTGTTTTGTTTGCTTGATTGCTTTCTAATTTTATTTTGTGCTTTTTTTCCTCTTTAAAATAAAATCAAATTAAAAAGAAGAGAGAAGCTGGGGCTCGATAGGGTCTGGTCGATCATTCTCTCAGTTGTGGTGTTGCAGGATGGCTCTGGACAAGTCCTTATTGCTTGAGGGGGCACTTCGGTCTCCAGGAGATGACTGTTTCTGCTTGGTGCAGTCTCAGCTTTTCGATGGCTCTGCCAGAAACCAAGGTGAGTGTAAGTGGGGGCAGTGACTAGAGATTTCTGGATACCTAGGGGATGCGTGTTCCTGAAAATCTCTTATATTGGTGTCCTCGGTCTCAAAGGACATGGAGAAAAATTATGCAAATTTAGGGCTTACCAACTTTGTATAGCTAGCTTTTAGGTAGACATTCCCTAAATAGTTAAGATCCTATATGCAGAGCTGACCAAGATCTGATGCAGCATTTAAGGTAATAAGGGAGACAAGTACAGATCAAACTTCATTCTGCATTTAAGTACGCTTCAGACGTTTGTAGCCCCACGTGATAAGTCACTGTTGTTTTTGTTGTGTTCTGTTGTTTGCAGCAAAAATAAATTTTAAACACCAATTGTCTCAGAAGGAAACACAAATCACGCTTTTAATGAAGAACAGGTTACGGGCTCTGGAGCTTGTTTGTCTTCTGTCCCTGTCCTGGTCTCTGATTGTGTCACTGCTCCCTGCTTTCCAGGAGTTGGAAATGGAGAACCGGCCTAGGTCTTTCGGTTTGGAGCCTGGCTATGTCCTGCTGGCATTCTTGTCGTAAACTTCTATTTCTATCTGCTGCAGGCATGGGCAATTTCAAAATCAAAGGAGTGGTATTCAAAGCTGAGTGCAATTTGACCTGAGTTCTTTCCAGAGCTAATCACACATCGTGTGCCTATCAGCTCACCACCGCGGGCTCCCTGCCATTTCTGAATATTCTCTTTTCTCGCTGTCTCCTCCGAGCGAGAAGCTTTCTCTTCACATTTACTTACAGAAGTTCATCGCTTTCTTTAAGTAGTAGCTCAAATATCACATTCTTCAAATTATTTTCATATTGATTTTTTTTTTCTACTCAGTATGTTTGGCATTTCCACAGCTCAGACCCTCTTTGATGCTATGCATCAAATCTACAGCTTGGCAGTTACAGACGTGGGTTCTTTGAACCCATTCACTAGGTTGAAACTCCAGAACAGGGGCCAGGGGAAAGCACGCATCTGCTTCTCTCACTGTCCAAGATATTGGTTTGCTTGTCAAATGTCACCTTGTGTGTCCTCTAGATTCATTGCAGTTTCTTTGTTGCCATACAAGAAAACAACATTTTCAGTCTCCCTGGAAGGCTCTCTAATTGGATTTTGGTCAATGGGATGTGGTTAAATGTGGTAAACCATTTCTAGGCTGGGGGTGCTGACCACTGGCTCTTTCCTTTCCTTGAAGACCACATATGTAAGCTGCAGCGTGACGAGATGAAGGAATGGGAATCTGTGTGCTAGTGCTTGACGAGGAGCTGCCCCGAAGCCCTCATGAGACACAGCACAAATAATGCATATATCTTTGCTTTTAAGATTTATGTTATTTTAAGTATTATTCATCATCCATGGTTCACTAAACTATGTTGATAAATAGTCTGCAAGGTCCCTGAAAGTAGGGACAAAGACTGTTTATTCTGACATTACATCCTTAGCATGGAACTTTATGCCTAGAGCATAGTACAAACTCAATAAACCTGTGCTAACTATGTGCATAATTAAATATTTGTCACTTGGCATAAACTCTTTGTATTTCACTTGTGAAGGCTAACTTCAACTTTTTAGATTTTATTTAAAAAAAGAAAAGTAATTCATGGGTTGTATATTGCATATTAGTCACAATAGCTAAAATATGGAATAGTCCTTTAGTGGACCAATGGATAAAGAAAATGTGGCATATTTACAAAGCGGGAAATTACCTAGCTATGAAAAAGGATGAAACCCTGTTTTTGTGCCAATGCTTCAACTGGACACAGAAAGCCGGACACAGAAAGAATATTACCATGTGTTCGGTGCTCTTGTTGAAAATATGAGGTCAATGTTGGAGGAGAATGGGATGGAATCATGGCCACTAAGGAGAGAAGACAGCTGTGGCTGGTGCATGACAAGAAGTCCAATAAGGATGACCAAAACACAGGCAGAGTGAGATAATTCCAGTTTCTCAGTATTACAGGGTGACTACTGGCTTAAACAATGTATGATATATTTGAAAATGACCACATAAGCATAAAATATCCAACTTGTAAAGTGATTGATATTTATAGGCTGGAAATGATTACTATACTTGCTTGATTACTATACTTGTACGCATATATTGAATAACCATGATTTACCTTATAAATATGTACACTTATGTCTCAGTAGAAAGGAAATATAACTTCAGGGGAAAACTTGTATTTCATGGAAGGGTCCACTACTGAAGATTCCAGGAAATTGATTTCCAGTGTCCTGCTGCTGGCTTCTCTGAGCTACATGGAGTAGGGAAATACAGTCAAAGCTAGAACTGATGACAAAGAAAGACTACAAAGAATTTAGGCATTTTTCCTCAAAAAGCACTGAGTAGGCATAATAAGTTGCTAAAAAGGAAAGGAAGGTAGTGAAGAAACTAGAAATTAAACCCAAACTGACATCTGTAGAGTGATCTGTAGGCCCCAGACTTTGTTTCAGGCCCTTTGTGAGTCCTGATTTTCTGTAAGTTTCACAAAAGGACCAGGAGGAAAATATTATTAACTGTGTTGTATAAGAAGTTGGGCAAATCGGTTCTTCAATGGGACACCCACAGCTAGCAAACCACAGAAAGGGATTTGAACTTTGGTCTTCCTGGTGTAAAACCTACCCATGTCCTTACAAATGCAGATGCTCTCCAACTTGCAATGGTGAGATGAATTATTTTCTGACTTTATGATAGAGCAAAGTGACGTATGTTTAGTAGGAATCATGCTTCCCATTTTGAACTTGATCTTTTCCCAGGTTAGTGGTGCACCGTCAATAGTTTTTCGAGGTACTGGGGTGTGGCCATGAGCCATGACCCTCGACAGCCACGTGATCATGAGGGGAAGCGACGGAAACTGCTGCGTTGCTAAGCCTTGATGGCTGATAGATTGGGGTAGTGAATGCATTTTCCCCTCTTGTCAGTTATTAGAACGTTACTCTTTGGCAAGTCAAAGAGCATCTATCTGTATATTATGTTGATTCCTTCAAATAACAACAGATAAAAATCAAACTGCAGTGCTGCTATCTGCTCCAACCTTAGATTTGTAACTTATTGTTTCAAGTCCTGGGGTGCCCAGCAGCCTGTAGTAGGTTTTCTGGGTATCTTGATCTTGTCATTTGGTCTTTCTTTATTCCCAAACTTTCTCACTCCTAGATATTTTGACAAGGCCTTATATTTTGTATCTTTTAATAGGCCCTGGGTCAGATAACAGATTTCATATCTGTTGTCGGACCCTCCCTACTGGTGTGAGACACAGACTTGTGCTAGTTCCATTCTGGACAATTGTCATTCTCAGTTTGGGTCTGGATCCTGGAGTCTACACTCACTTGAGTAGGCTTGGTTACCCTGCCCTGGGCCTATTCTATTCTCCAACACAGGATCAGACAGCATCTAATTAATTACATGATTAAGTGATATATTACCATGTGCTTCAGGGAGAAAAAAATGGTAATACACAATGTAGCACATTAGCAAATTGAGAGTTTAGCAAAATGTGTGAAAATGCTTTCCTGGTAAGGGATTTTCATGGGTGTTATCTGATACACAACAGTCTGGGAGTATCATTTTATATGGAAAAATTGAAACTTGGATTATTTTTACAGACTCTCTCTCCTTAATACACACATTAAATGGGAGACATTTGCACCCAGACCTTCTTCGCCAACATCTTGTTTTTTTCCCGAAATACCACACTGACTTTGTGAAAAAGCAGTTTTCCATGATATCTGAAAGACAAATCTGTTTCTTGTTGCTATTTGTAACGTGGGAAGCAGACACAGCCATCTACCCTGACACAGCCAAGAAGGATTAATTTGATCAAATGCAAGTGTTACCTTGATAAGGGATCCGTGATGTATGAAGGTGTTGGGAAATCCTGATAAGTCGGTTGGCTACACTGTGCAGATTTTAAATTAGGTAATGTTTTGTTTCTGTGGATTTTTATTTTCTGAAACCTCAGAGGCAAAGGCCAAGAGGCTGAGGCTACTGCCACAAGGATAATTACTGTTTCAGGAATGTTAATGTCCTGGCAGATATTTTTATTTTCACTCAGCAAGATAATTGGTTTTCTATTTAGGCGAAGTTGGTGCCTGCCTTCTTTCTTTTAATCTCTCTTTTACATTCCTTGCTTCCTCATTCCCTTATCCTCTTTTCTCCATTTCGACAGCTGCAGCCCTTCTCAGGCGTGGAGTTATTTTGTTGGTGTTGGCTAGGCTTTTCTGACTGGTTCTGGCTGAATGCAGGTGGCGGGGGAGAGTCTGCCCTGCTGATGGATGTTACGCTGGTTTGATAGGAGTGTGGGAATGTCTGTGGCATCAACATCTCTAGGCCACAGTTAAACAGCCGATTTACAAAAACGTGTAGTTCTTGGGCTGGTCACAGCCTAAGTGAATTATGGGATGATCGGGGCACTCAGACATCAGTTCTATTTCAACATTTTTTTTCAATTAGAAAATAATAGCTCATTTTGTTGACAACAGACATTTGTAAAGCGATGGGAGAGGCATACTTTATTTTTATGCAAATCAATGCTCCAGGTGTCTACCTGTTCTACCTGTGTCCCAGTTTGAAGAGAGGCTTAGGTTAATGATTTCAATGATCAGGTATCCTGTTCAACAACAATTCTTTTATGTGGATTTATACTTCCTTTGCATTTTAATGGAAGAAACTTCTATTCATTTGAAATCTGAGTGGTTTTCAAACTTTAAGACAGTTTTCCAGGCTTTGTAATTCAGTAGGTCAAGGCAGGCCTCAGGAATTAGCACCTGGACACATCTTTGGCTGATGGTTCTCAGGGTCTGTTCCGAGAAATGTCTTTCCCTGACAATGACTTTCAAATGTGGTTGTACACCCAGACCACCCAGGCCTTCCTGAATGCAACTCTTGTTCCCACTGCCCTGGTGCAGATTTGTCGGGTCTGGGCCTGGGAGTGTAAGCTTGGGGTGACCCAAGAGAGCTTGGTGCTCTCCAGGGACCCCACTTTGAGAACCACTGACCATGCACATTCCAGTGGTGGCCACCTGTTCATTAGAGAAGAGTCAGATGGACAAGCAGCATATACCACACTCCTCAATCAGTGAAGCAGGAGAATGAGGGTCTAATACATAGATTGTTGAAATATAGTTCTTACAAGACCTAGAATCCTTTTTAGGTAATAAATTATGATCTTTCAGAATAGAACTTCCAAATGGACTCTCGTTAACCAGATTGCTGGTTTTCACAGTACAGGTGTTAGTGACTAGGCACCAGGGTTCGGTGCATGGACTGTACCCATGCTAACATTGACACAGCCCGTCTAAAGTCGCCCTTACATGCCGTTGCTTTAATACCTAACATCACATTTTCTTGAACAGAAAATACAGTTCATGGCTTTATTCTGCCTCTCAAGCAGTTTTGAGGTAACAATTAGACTGATGTGAAGAGCAGCTGTCTGTTATCAGCTGTGTTGAAACAGAGCAGTTTACACTGGCAGAGACTGTGTTGGATACTGATCAGTGATACTGATCAGTGATTGTGTATTAACCATAATATTACTCTAACCATGGCTTTTTCCAGACAAGGAATTACAGTGATACTCTCCTGACTACACAGATTTGGCTTAAGTTTACTCTTACAAGTAAGTATCAGGGTTATTTTTTCCTGGTTATGATGCTTAGAAAATCATGACTTATTTGAAATATTAGTAACTGATGTTATTGTATGCTATAGTGGGAAATATATTTTATGTCATTTGAATTTAGGTAAGTGACATTTAAGCAGCAGCAGATTTTTTTTTTGTCTTTTTGAGGTCTCGCTGTGCATTTCAGGCTGGCCTCGAGCTCACTTTGTGGCATATGCCATGATACCTGGCAGCAGAAGAATTCTTTTAAGAGTGCAGACTAATAAAAAAAATGTTATGGTTGTGTCAACTTGAGAAGTTTAACTAAGACACTCAGCAGGGAGCCAGGATCCTTATTTTGTAAATATCTTCATCCTGTGCAAGAGGAGGGCACAGAGATTCTTTGGGTGCTTCCTCTGCCCTGGGGGGCAGGGAAGGGGCAGCCTGCACACAAGGGAGGAAAAGAGGCTGGGTCTTCTTCCTTTTGCCCTGGCTTCTTTTGTTGGCTGCTACCTTGAGTGTTGCCCCACTGCCACGGCACCTTTCCTTGAAGTCAGCTGATTGTGGACTGAAACTTCCACAAACAGTGAGCTAAATAAACATTTCCTTCCTTCATTTTGGGTGTCAGGTGTTTTGTCCAGCAATGAGAGAAAAGTAACCAAGACAAAAAATAACATCTCTCTCTCTGTAGTTTTTATTCTCCCCTTCAAATTTATCAGAGAATAGATGGGGGTTTAGAAAGCACAGTCTGTACAGTTTGCAATGTCAGGCACAGAGGAGGAAAATAGTGCCAAACAGTGAAGAACACCTCAACAGGAACCTAAAGGCAGAATCAGAATATACAGGCTCTTCACTTTAAAACTGGTTGTTACCTATCTGCAACCTGGACCAGGCTGACGTGTTGACAGCAGCTACTTTATCCCTGCATATTTCTCACCCTATTTTTCTCTGCACCTGTAAAAGCCAAATGAATGAAGCAGGGGTACCCATGTACCCCTGCTCCTGTCAAGTGCACACTATCTTGCTTTTGTGTCCTGGCATATTAAAATCCAGATCTCTTTTTTAATGAGCCCTGTGACAAAACTGCAACCTTTGAGTTATCACACTATTATACCAGATTAGAAAAAGGGAGGGAAAAACAGCCACAAGGAGCAGTTGGTAATTGGTGTTGGTCTCCAGCAGAAATCGCAAGGACAATTTCTCTTTGCTTCTCCTTCTGTGCAGTTCATTTGGTTGACCTTTTGCTATTCTTGCCTAATAACATAGCATGCCCCGTTCTTGGCCTGAAGCCCCTCTAGTTAGTCATCCTGTCGGAGAGGGATTTCAGCGGGTCCTGGCTCACAGGGCCCAGGAAAAGTGTGGGCAGAATGCTATATTCTCTCAGGCAAAGAGGCGTTTTTGTTTGTCTCACTGTGTCCCCAGCCTGGGTCTCAGGATTAGATACAGACTTTGACAGACAAACAATTCATTATGGTGGCTGCTTCCTTTTAAGAAAATCTCTAACAAATATGATGCCAAAAAAAAAATCATTTCACTTAAAAACTGGATGTCAATGCATATAATTCCTAGCAAGAGGAGACCTCAGGGTAATTCTGCTGTGATTTAGATGTTCCAAAACCCACGGGGGCGTGGAGTGGGGAGTGGAAATGGTACAGCCTGGTAAGCAATTAGTGTGGGCTTTAGGTGTTGACCACTCTTTATTAAGGAGATACAGGGCCTGGTTTTGTCAAAAGCAAATGGTGACGGTTCCTATCCCATAGGATACAGTCTCATGTGTATACAGCTCTGCACCCTGCTTACTTGGGCTCGGTTGGTGGAAGTTGTTTTTAGTCCAAATTACCTGCTTGGAAAGGAGACTACTTTCTCAGAGCTAATCGCCAGTGTCAGTGCAGTGCCATCTGCTTGCGTCATGTTCCTTAGATGGCTCAAAGGAGACAATTTCAAGAGAGCTCTATCAGGAACATTTTAGGACACAGCATATGAAGAAAATGCACAAAAAAGTGATGATTAGGAGCTTACAGAGGAAAAGCATATGATATCCAACATACAACTTAAAATCCAGCATCCCAGGCCCAGAGCCCAGGTGAGTCTTCCTGGGAGTAAGAACAGAGGAATTCATAGCAATCCACGACTACATAGGGAGCCAGGCCAATTGACCTGCAGGGCCTCTCCGGGGACACAGGAGACAGGAGGAGCAGATGGCCCACGCTTGAAGCAGTAGCCACAGGCTAGGTGCAACCAGCAGAGCTCTCCCCACCCGCCACATTCTAAAACAAAACTTTAAAAGGAAAGCTGAGCCCACAGGAGAATACGCACGCAGTCATCATTCGTTTAGAGAATACACTTACCGCCTCCTAAGCAGCGTGTGTTTCTCTAGGCTGAGCAGGTGAGCTGGTGCGCAAGACAGAGCTCCTTCCCTTGGGGATGGTTCCATGCGAGAGGGAAGCAGGGGGTAGGATGTGTGCACGTCCAGGTAATGACCATTCCCAGCCCTTGGCGTGTAATTGGCATGCTCGGGGGCAGCATGCTGCAGTGTTTTACGGGGTGTGGGGGGGAGTTAATTCACGCCGGGACGTCAGGAAGGGTCCGGAGGATGCGGCATTTGCATGAGGCCTACGTGGAAGGGCGTGATTTTGCTCAGCCTTGAAGAACGGTCTAATAGAGAGATGAGATTTAACACCAGGATTCAAGGACCTTACGCAGAGGGGTTCAGGATTTTAATATTTATCAGATGCGACACTAATTATATAAATATTTCCCGTGCTTTAAACGCATCTGCAATTTGCTTCTGCATTCTTGGGCGATTAAGCCGCACTTGAAAAGATGCGCACAATCAACCTTTCCGCGGAGTTCTGGTTCCAGCGTATGTTAATCCTGATCCTGCAGCTGTGACCCCAGAAATAGAAATTTTAGTGAGAATAAATTTTTTTCGTATCTTTTATGCTTTCAGCTTTGGCAAACAAAAGGAGGAATGGCTCGAACTGCAAAAATCCTTGGTGTTATCAGATCCCACATAAAGGCGGGTTCCTGTTTGGAGGCACTGAGGCCCCTGTGGTCACCTGCACTGTCCATTCCGTGGTCTCTGCCTCTGTCTCTCAGTCAGTTTATAAATTTGTATAATGAGACCACTTGCATCAATCCTATATTTAGTGTTATGACACACATAATATCTTTTTGTATTTGGACACTGGTAGAAAGTGAATTTGAAATATAAGGTACTTTTTCACAAAGTCAGGTTATTCAGTGAATTTGTAAGCGGGGGAAAGAGTGGAATAGCTGCCCTGAGTACCATAGCTATCCACGGTCTACTCCTTCCCCGTGTCTTCTGTCCCTGGCTCATTTTGATGGGTACACACGAGTGCACCCCCTCCTCCGGCCATCACCACACTCAGTCTCCTTTCTGCACAGTTTCTCCCATCACAGCCTCCAAGTCTGACAGCAGAGGGAGATGATAGCATCAGTTGAGGCGTGAATTATATTTAATTAAAACCGATCACTTAAAAGTAAGTGAGGAGCATTTAACCTTTGCTCATTCCACCTCAGCTCCTCCAATCCTCCCACGACTCCCGGTGGAAGGGCGGCCTGCTGCCTGTGGCTGGGGTGGGTCACCAGGGGTGCTGGCTGCGTAGGACAGCAGCAGCTGCTCAGGATGCACGAGCTGCAGAGGGCGCACTCCAAGGTCAAGGCCATGAGGCACCATCTGCTCTCCTTTGCCCTCCTCACTGCCCTCATGTCCATGGTACGTACGGGAGATTCCATGTTTACGGGCTGTCTTCGGAGCACTCCTTCCTCTCTGGACACCAAGATGTCCCACTGAAGGGGCATGTACCTTCATTGGCACACTCACTGTGGTGGCAACTGAAAAAATTGTTGGATATTTCCCAAGTTTTCTGAACTCTTAACTCTAGTCTTGAATTTCCAGCTGATCGCAACCTTCTCCTTTTGGTACCTCGAATCCCATCTGTGTCCTGCCATCTGGACTCAGATCCTTTCAAGTCCTTAAATCTTTTGTGTTTAGCTAATGAGTCTTCCAGGAAAGTCTTGGAAAGACATAGGTGCATCTGAGCAGAGAAAATCCAAAGCCAAGTTAATTTTTAGTGTCTGAGGTCAGTGGGTGCCCAACACAGGTCACAAGCCAAGTATAAATAGGGGCAATCATCCTCTGGAAAGGTGAGCTGTTGAACAACCAGAGGGAAGAAGAAGTATTAGAGACAGGCTGGAGAGAGATCATACTGAGGTGTTGATAAGGCACTGATGATGCTAGGATTAATTGGAGCAATATTTATTCAAGACACAAACCTCTGCAGGGGGTTTGGCACACTTTGCTGGGGTTGATAAGCATCTAAATTTTGCAGAAATATAATACAAATTCGTGTTTTTGGAGATGAGTTTATGATTCTCTTTTCTTCTATTGTTTTGCCACTAAATGTGTCATGGTTCTCCACTTACTCAAGACTTCAGGATCCCATCTCACTTGCTTCTCCCTCATAGCCATCTGCTAAACCCTCTGTCACTAGCAGCAACTCTCACAGCCCTGGGCTTGTCCTCTTGTCTCTTGCCTTGAGTGAGATAATAGTCTCCTAATGGTCTTGTTTGTCGCTGTGCTCTGTTCCAGCACTTACAGCAGACAATTTTCTTGATACGGCCACTGATTATTTACTCATACGCGCCACGTATTTCACCGATTTTCTTTCTCTTAAGAATAAAGAGCAGTTGCTCAGAGGTGGTGCGTGAGGCGGTCTTTGACCTAGTGTAAACATTTCCTAACAAATGTGCTTCTTGTCTCTCCTTACTCACGAACCTTTCCTGAAGGCAAATTAAGCGAAGTTCTATTCCTTCTTTCTATACCTCGCATTTTGTTGCCTATATCGGTCCTCTTTTCTCTGCCATGATCTTCTTTTAGTGCCACCACTAATCTAAATGATCCAATCCTACCTACTGTCCAGTTAAAATGTGACATTCTCTGTAAAGCAATCTGTTCCAGCTTGTATCTGGATGTTCCGCCAAAGCCTCATTCACTTGTAAATTGGGATTTCAGAGGTGGTTGGACCTAGGATATGTGATACTGGATTCAGGGTGTGATACTGGATCAACCCACTAACTGGTTTGGCATAATTCTGGGTGTGGCTGAATGGATTTACTGAAGACAGATGACCCACTCTGGGATGGCAGCAGCAAATAAGTTTGTAGCCTGAGTGGAAGAAAAGGGAAAGGAAGGCTGAATGCTGCTGCTTTCTGTGTGCCCTGCTGTAGGCTGTTGGTTCTGTGTGCTGCCCGTCTGCCTTGGGGCCAGCTGACCATGGGCTAAAAGCTCTCCAAACTGTTACCTAAATAAACCTTTCCTCTTTAACTTTGGGTGTTGGGTATTTTGTCTCAACAATGAGTAAAGTAGCTATGATATGACCCTCATCTTAATCATTAGGATGAAATTAATCTGGTTTCTCTGAACTCCAATGCATTTTATTTATGCATCTCTTAGTTTTTGTTGTTATTGTTACGAATCTCTTTTGTAATGCCTTGTAGGACTGATATTTTATTAAATTTAAACTATATTCTGTTCAGTTTTGTAGAAGCATAGCTCTTCACATAACACTTTTACAGTAGATGACATAGAAGAAATAGTATTTGGATGAACTAATAGATGAGTGAAACAAAGGAGGACTATTCCTGCAATACATGAACTAGATGTTCAACTACTAACATTGCTCATGGATAGAAGTTTTCAACCAATGTGAAAATTGGTGGTATATAGGACTATGAAAGATGCAAATGAAAATGCAGACTATTCGAGTGAGAAAGAATTGAAAGGAAAGAGTGAATATATGCTTCTAAATAGTTTGATAGAAAAGGAAATTATTTGTTAAAATACATTCTGGAAAGGCAAAGAATAATGTGATTTATTCTGAAGATTCATGCAGGCTCTGGAGTTTAATATTTTGGAAACATTATGCTAGAAGGTTGAGCATGCACACATTCATTCTGCCTGTAGTTGCATAGGCCTGTGTCTGGTTAGTACCGATTCCTGCTGATTTTACTTATCCACTTACAGTTCATCAGGAAGTGATCTTCCCTAATTGCTAAATAAAGATTTTAATATTTTTTTTGCAGAAAGAGGTATTATTTAAGTAGATTTTGTAATTTCCTTGTTCTATGCTCTATGAGAGCGTAGAGCTCTACCTCCTTTCTTCACAAATGTTTTCAGAGTGCAGTCTGCTCAGTGACTTTGGAGGGATACAAGTAGCACAATGTAAGTCTCCTCATGTGGCTTCTGGGGTTGGGGCTTCGGGAGAGCTTAAAAACGGAAGAGAGAATTCTAGATGAAGGTTAAATTCTTTTCATTGTTGAATCAGAAACAATATTTCATTTAACCAGTCACTAAGATTCCTCAAATCGTACCCTGTTGATGTGGAAAAAGAGCATTTCACAGTTGGTGCTTAAATAGGATGCTCTGGAAGCGATATTAATTTAAGAAATGCTGGTCAGTAGGAATGTGTGGACGTTCAAGTGCATTTTGAAGAGACTACATGGAAAAACCTAACTTAGGAAATGGACTAAACTACCACAAAGAGGTGAAGGAGGCCTGTTGTGGTAAAGACAGTTGGTCTCAGAACCTCTCTTGCTCACCAAATTAAACAGTTCACCTGACAATAGCACCATTTCTCCCTGAAGAGAGAGGTGATTGAGTTTATAAAACCCACAGAGACGGATGAGAGGGGGCACTTCTGTCAGAGACAAGCTTTAGGTAACCCATACTGAGGGAAGGGACAGGATTAACCAGAGAAGAGGAGTCTAGTGGTGAGCAGGGAGAGATGGAATGAAGACATTTGTCCCTATGGTTCTCTGTGTCCAGTGAAACTTGTCCTTTTGTGTGGTCCATGGCAATTACCACATCCTGTGCAGCTCTTAAAGTTCTTGGCAAGAAGGACAGTGAGAGGGTAGAGAAATAAAAATAAGAGGTAATATGCAGACAGCTGAGGTCAGGTGGAGCCCTCTCTCCAGATGAGAGGAGGGGACTTCGCAACCACTGCCATGCATTTATTTATGCATTTGTCCTGTGAGAGCCCTTTGCTTAACGAACTCACCTCTCATGCCGTGTGTTCTCGAGGTGGGAATACCTGTGCCCTCAGGACATCTCTCAGGCACCCGTGCTCTCCGCGGGTGTGAATGTCGCTAGATCAGCCACTCTCGGCATCGCCCCCTTTGCTGTTTTTGTAGTTGCAATCTTCGGGTGTTCAGTTGATTTTGGAGAAGCTGTGTTTGGAGGACTCTGCAGACAACTTTCCTCCTTATGGTTATACTTTTCTGCCAGATGTTTAAGGCTAAGTCAAAGTGAGACCTGTGTTAACACTAATTTCTTGCACTTTATTAAGGTCAGTTAAATTTCCTCAGGAATTACCTTGAAACCATGCACAGCACCTCTTAGTACTTCCGTCAGTGCCATCCCTCTGGATGAGTCATGGCCATTGCTTGACCAGGTGGCTTTCTGCTCTGGTGACTCTCCCTAGGCATACTACACAGCACTAATCACTTTCTGTCGCAGTCCCTGATCAGAGACTCATCAAATTATAAGATGTCACAGCAGAGATTCTTTTATCTCCTTGGTGCTCACTGACTTCAAAGAGCTGAGACCAAAATATTGGCTGCCCTCTTATCTTGTCTCTCCTTTCAGGTTTTTGGTTTCCAACCCTCAGTTGCTAAACATCCAAAAGAGAAGTTAAATGACATCATATTGTAATGGGAGCAGCAAGCTTAATATTACACAAACTAGAACTGTTCAACCATGGATATCTTGGTATTTAAATCTCTACAGATTACTAACAGTTGCGTTTTTGCCCAAAAAATTAGAAATCAAAAGTCAAACATAATATTGTAGCATAATAATCATGATGACATTGTGTAATGGACTTAAATTTTCATTTTGATATAATATAACATTTTTAATCAATCATCTCTAACACATAAGAAGTTTTTACCTAACTTGCTGTCCTTTAATTGGCTGTGCATCACATAAGTTTTGTTAGAGGCAGATGTCTGAATCTGAAAGAAAAGTCTATCACTATAAATAGTCCTTATCCCACAGTTCAAGAGACCCACATGTCTGCAGGCATGAATATGTGTAATATATTACAAGAACAGTTACAATCCATTGTCACAGGAAAGCCTTTGTGCAAGGACATCTTTGAATCAAAAACCTTATTGTCTAGAAAACTTAATCAATATAAAATACAAAATGTCAAATGAGTAATATAAATATTACTTGACAAATGAGTAATATAAATATATTACAATAATGTATTTTAATAACATTTGTCAGGGTGTCTCCTGTAAGGCAATGAAGATCATGAGGGCTTCCTATTAATGAACAAAGACTAGGATAATTTTTCCAGGCAGCTGGTCATTTATTTTTCATCAAAGAGAATCTTAGCCAATAATTCTCCAAACCCAAAAGATCCCTTTAGTTACCTTAACAAATTTCTGATGAGCTCTGAAAAAAAAACCCCATTTTGATATCAAATGACCAGCTGGTGGGGTGGAAGCACCCTTTTACATCTATTGCCCAATTTAAGTTTTGAACAAATGAGCCAAAAATTACAAAAGAAAAGAGAGAGAGAACAAATTGTTACACTCAAACAAGAATAGCTATTTATGAATATGACAAACCAAGATACAAATACACAGCTTGACAGGTTAGACAAACAGATGAACATTGGTGTGCACTCAAACACACTTTTCGTGAGCAGATTGAAGTATAGTAACTATTTTACAATTTTAGGAATTTATTACTGCAAATAGATTTTTTTGTAGGTTAATTAGCAGAGATCTCTTACAAGAAGAAGCTGAAAGGGACAAAGTCTTTTATCTATAATTAGTATATATTTTATTTTGTCTTAAGAATATTAATAACTTTTGTGTCCCTTTCTTTCAGGTAGTCTTCAGCTCAGTTATCTCTATACATCTCTGTCACCTACTCAGGCTTTCGATTCTTACTTTTAGTTAATATCTCCTGGGTATCCTTGGTCATTTCCTTTAAGGCCCAAGGTCAGGTCTAGCCCCATCTTTGATGGTCAGTTGTGTGGTGTGGTCTCCATGGCGTCATTGTCATAGGACTGAGTACCAGGAGGAATTAACTTCTTCTCTGGAGCTGGGTCCATGATACAGTTGGACTCTCGCACCCAGATAGTAGTTCAGCATTCTCTGGAGAAACACAATCATGCTTTATCTCAAGTGAGTAGTGCTCTGGGTCCCTTCCATTGAATATTATGAAGATCTTTCCAAAGGATTCTTCACAATTCTTTTTTTTTAACCTGATTGAATTGTCTTTTTGTTGCTGTACTTCCATCCTTCATAGGATTTAAAAAGTTAATATTATATACTGCCAAGTGAAGTCTATTATGAGGTGTAAATTTTGTAGGGAAGAATTCTCCTTTTTTGTTTTCATAATTGAATTTTAAGTGTATGGTGAGCATGTTCAGCAATTCCTTGACCTTGAGGGTTATAAGGAATTCCCGTGGTAAGGGAAATATGAAAAGTTTTACAAAATGTTTGGAAGTCAGCACTCGTATGATTTGGGCCAATGCCAGTCTTAAGTGCACAAGGAAAACATGTATTCCATATTCAGGTCCCTGGGGCTCTGCTCACCACTCCTGCTCCTGGCTGTAGCTCTTGTGTTGTCACCAGGGATGGGCTCCATCTCCAGTACCCCCTGCCCTGGGGACATGGAAGTCACCACCTCTGTAGCCATGGCTACCATTTCTTTATTCCCACTTAGGACTTGATTTTAAAGTAATGCTCCAACCAAATCCTCTGTGGTCTTCTCAGCAAACATACAACCATTAAGACACTTCCTAGTCCAAGTTCACAAAAAAAGTAAGTACAAGAATCTACAATAGAATGAGGATTCATGTATACATTTGTTGTTCTTACCTCAAGTTTAACATCATAAAATTAATATGCCTCTCTCCCTTTGGTTTCTCCTGAGCCTGTTTTGGTCTTCTGGATCTAATGAGCCTATTTTTTTCTATGGCCTTAGTGAATCCATTCTCTCTTTGGCCCTTATGAGCTTGCTTCTCTCTGAGGCTTCTCTGGTCTATCTTTAAAGTCTATTTCTCTCTTGATTTCTTCACGAAAGGAAAGTAAATACAGACATAATTAATACAACAAGTATTCCTGTGTACATCTATATACATCATTTCTATATACATGTTCTTTGAGAACTGTTTGTCCCATGTTTTACACCTAATAATACCAATACCAATGCCAATGCCAATGCCAATGCCAATACCAATACCAATACCAATACCAATACACTTCTGTGTATTAATGCTCTCAATGTATTCTCCCCTTTTGTGTGTACAGTGAGAAGTGTCCCTTCACCTACTATTTCTTCTTGTCCTGGTCCCTGTTCATACACCACATCCTGCATAACTCTTAAAGTTGCAAGCAAAGATGATGAGAGGATAGAGAAATAAAAATAAGAGACAAGATACAGAAAGCTGATGTCAGGCAGAGCCCGCTCTCCTGATGGGAAGATTGGAACTTCTCAACCACTGCAGTGTATTTATACATTTGTCACATGACACCCCTTTGTTTAACTAGCTCACCTCTCTTGCCCCATGTTCTCAGGGCTGAGTGCCTGTTCACCTGGGGTGCTCCCCAGCAGGGTGTTCCTCAGGCACTTGTGTGCTCAGCTCCACAGGTTTGAACTAGCTCAGTTGCTCCCAACAGGGAATGAGCTGGTGACCCAGGATGAATCAGCTCCTCCACTGTGTACTAGGTCATGGCCCTCAGTGACAGTCAGAGGTTGAGAAAGCATTGGCTTCTACCATGCTGTGGTGTATGTCTGGGAGGGGGAAGTTCAATTAAAGTGAGAACATTGGAGCGTGGTTATTTAAGGAGACATAAACTGGTTCTCTGGTAGAAGAGCCTGGTCTGATGCCAGCTAACACAATTGCTAAGAGAGCTCCAGTGATCACCCCAGAGCCATACCCACTACACATAACTCTTTCCTGCTTCAGGCATGATTTGAGTCCTGAGGCATTTTGCTGCCTGGGAAGTTATTTACAGGTGTGTGCAGGGCTCAGTTATGATTCTCTTCTACTAAGTTGGGGCCCAGAAGAAAGAAAGACGTATTGAAAGGAGTCCTAGCAACCCATCTTTGGCCCCTCCTGCTCTCAGGAGCTATTCCTATTTCTTATTTCTATTCCCCATTCCTTTACTCCAATAAAATTTTCTACTGTAAGAAAGAGTCCTACTATATCCAGGGTGTCTATATATACATCAGTGCTTAGATTGTGTGTATGTTTGCATATGTGTATAAAAGAGTCTTGATGTGTGCATATATATGTGTGTGTGATGTATGTGGGCACATGTATGTGTATAGGTCTTGTCTTAGCGGTAAGCCTTCCCAATGCTAGAACGAAATACCTGATACTCAGAGGAAGAGTGATTTAACTGCTTCTGGTTTCAGGCATCTTAGTCCATGGTAAGCTGGTCCCAAAGCAGAAACTCATGGTGGCACAAAAATACTTACTTCAGGGGAGCCAGGAGCAGGACACAGGAGAAGGGTCAGTGAGAGACAGACCCTCTGAAGTTGCTCCTCCAGTGATACACTTCCAGCTAGGCCCCGCTCACTGCACATTAGCTATGAATGCCAGCGGCTTAATCCACTAATGAATATAGCATTCCCATGATCAAGTCGCACAGAGAATCCAGTCAAATTGAAGATTAAGATTAAGATTAACTGGCAATGAAAGTTACAAGGGAAAGTAGAAGAAATCATTCCCTTAATCATTTTTTTTTGTAATTTATTGGAGGGAGGAAATATATTTTCAGTCTTAGAGTTTTAGTTGTACAATTGCTTCTTTGAAGTAGATAATTTTTTCATAATCTGAGATTTTGCATGAATTATTGCAACGTCTTTACAAATGGACTGAGGGGTTGTAGTAATGACACAGTATGAATAGTGTTTATCCTGTAGTTGATTCCAGGGCTTTCAGTAGGAGTTGGGATTATGTAAAGCATAACCTGGTTTAAGTTGCAGCACTGCAGAGCCTTTAGAGAGTTATGGATAAATGACTTCTAAGGAAAAGCACCATTTCCTTTTGGACGTGCGAGATGAGTCTGGCAAGCTCACCTCTGCAGCGCAAGTCTGTGGTGGCATTGCCCATCATTTCCATACATTTTCACTTTATGATCTTCCTTTTCAGGGATTTGATGGTTCAGAGGTGTGGTAATAGGTATAAATTTCATTTTGACATGTGGAAGAAGGCATTTGGATGCGTGTGTGTGTGCACTGTGAAATGATTAGAAATTATTATGGGGTAGAAAATTTGTCATTGAGTTTGAATGATTGGATCTATTTTAAAAATATGCAGAGCTGTTAGCTTTCAAAATAATTTGTGCAGTCAAAAGAAATCAAAATTCATTTCAGTTATTCATATTTGGTCTTTGAAATAAGCCGTAGTTATTTTATTATTCTTTTTAAAGGAATGGCTTAACCATAACACTGATTCTCCCCAGGAGGAATAATTCTCTAAGAATCATGGTAAGATAGGAACTTTTTAAAAAATGAAATTATGAGTTAGTAAATAATCAGTTATTTGTCTTTCAATTAATTATCTGCAGCTTCTAATTTTATGCAGTACAGGGTAAAGTGAGAGACAGATGGCAGAGGTCCAGATACCTGTGGACGAGATTTCCATTTCAGATGAAAAATAAAACTTGAGACTGTCACTTTAACCAGTTCCTCCCAGGACTGTGGTCCCTCCCATCGTGGTCCTGTAAACCAATGCGAGGACCTCATCTCTCATGTCCTTATCAGAGTCAGAAGCAGTTTGAGGGAGGTAAGAGCAGCCCTTTAATTTCTTGTTTATTACCTGGGATTGTGTGTATTTTTAAGGACACACTCATGCAGTTACCACTGTTTTCTGTGTAAAGGAAAATGAATAAGAAATGAACAAAACCATAGGAGAAGAGTTGGGGGAACCTGGGGAAGGTGGTGCTGTAATACATTTATTTATCCATTTATTGAGACAAGGGAAGAAGTTGAGAACCGCAGCTGGGTTCTCAGGCTTTCTCTGGGACCTGTGTGACTCCTGCATCAGGAATCCCAAGGCAGTGGGCCCACAGGGCTGAGAAATGCACTCCTTTGCACAGGCAGCAGGAGGTGACCAGCCCTGGCTGAGAGTCTTGGGTCATCGCTGGGGTGTCATCTAGAGGAGATTTATTTAGGTGTCTTTATGAAATAGGCCTGTTTGTGGTCACAACAGCTTTTGATGGCTGCCTCTGTAATGTGAGTTGGCCTTTCCATGTTTCTCCTGTGTCTCAGAGGGTTCTCGGTAACCTCTGAGTCTGCCTTGTTTTTTCTTCTCTGTGACTGCTGCAGATCACTGAACAGTCCTTCTGATTTTTAATATAGGTTTACACATATTGTTTTTGACTACTCATGCTAGTCACAGTACTGAATGGATTAGCAGTGGCTTACAGCAAGAAAAACGTAATGGCATCACTAGAAAAAAAGAAATTTAATGGCATAATACAAACAGCAATTATAGCACCTAAGCTTTACTTTTGCTATTTATTTATTTATTTATTTATTTATTTAAAATTGTAGGCATTTTAACTCACTAAATCTTTTCCTTAACTCACTAAATCTTTTCAACAACGCTTTGTGACAGACACTACTCTCATGTCTAATTAAGTTATGAAGAAACTGATACTTAGAAATGCCCCCTACCTTACTCCAAGTGTATAATCAAGTGAAGCAGGAAACGATTTTATTGAGCACATACTGTTTTCCTGGCACCACACAAGACTTCACTCAATGAGTAAAACAGAACCTTGGCTCCAGAATGCCTGAACAAGGATGGTTAGTCACAATTTAGGACAATTATTATTTTTGCACTGAATTACTAGAAGGCAAGAACAAGCAAACAAGAGAGAAGAAGATGACATGTTGAAGTAACTATTTCATTTAAAAAAGGCAAGTTCTTTAGAAAGATAAAGGAAAGTCAGTCCCATCACTTCTGCAACTTTGTTATGTATAAAAATTGCATGTCTACATAGCAAATAGGAGTTGCCTGAATTTCTCTATGATACTGATTAAACTAGTGTTTTATTTATATTTCTGATTTTTAAAAAATTTTTATTTTAAACAGAATCAAATCAAACAAAACACAATAAAGCAAATCAGAACAAAACTGCAAAGAATACAGGACTTCAAAACAAAATAACAGGAAATGAATAATGGCTACCATAATGCCTCTTATTTTCTACAAAATAGCTGTCTATACTGTCACATATAATAAATCAAACAAAGTAAAGCAGAATAAAACCAATAAAAACAAAAGAATGAAAGCATTATACAAGGTGATAGAAAACAAGGTGATAGGAAATCAATAATGGTCACCATAACACATCCTGTTATCTTCAAAATAGCTGCCCATACCATCCAACACAGTGAAATCTAGCAAAACAAGACAAAACCAAACCAAACCTAGCGAAACAATGAAAACAATACAAGAATTCAAAGCAAGATAATAGGAAATTAACAGTGGTTACCACTTTCCCTTTTTAGGTGTTTTTTTTTCCTCCTATTACTTTCATAATATTTACTGTGCTTTTTGGATCTCACTCACTCCTTCAATCTTTTATGCTAGGGAGATAACTCGGTGTTCACCTGTGAGTCCAGGCCATTTCACCCATGAGCATGACCTCCGATTGCATCCATTTACCTACAAGAGCCTCGAGACTATCCTACTTTATAGCTGCGTAGCTTTCCATTGTGTGAAAATACCGTATCTTTCTTATCCATTCTGAGGTTGATGGGCAAGTTACCCTTGCTTTTTTCTAATCTCCCATTGCGTGGAACAATTGCTTTCTCTCCTTTGATTTTCAGTCTGAATTTCCTTTAGAGTTAAATGTGTTTCTTGTATACAGTATATTAATGGAATTGAATAACTGCTCCACAGTGTGGTCACTGGAAGCTTGAACCTGGCTTGGCAGGAGGACCAGAGCGTGGCTGAAGGTCACGGATTTTAGAACACCCACCATTTCAGCTCTGGCGTGGCCTCTAAAACTGAAGCTCTTCGAGGAGACCTGCAGGAGCCCTTGCTGCTTCCAAAGACCTCACCCTCCTGGGAAGCAGGGATGCAGAGGCCTGGTCTCTAAAGGCTTCTCACACTTGTGGATTCCTGCATGAGATTCCCCTCAAGGGCAGCGGTGCTTAGAACTTCCTGCTTTCCCACCCACGCCCTGCAGGAATGGCCAGCGTCATCTCACAGGTGACAGGGATCTGGAAAGTAGATACTGTCTCCACATGTTCTTGCAAAGATCAGAGAAGACTATTTTTTTAAAAAAGATTTTTTCTTTTCTGTATGGAAATTTCTTTCCCCTTTATTTACAAGGGAGCTAAAACATTTCTCAGAAAATAGTTCATAGCTTGAGAAAATTCTTGCTTTAGGACTTAATACTTAGGTGGCTTAAACATTAAGAAATAGGTCTGGAAGATTTGGATGACAGACACAGCATACCATAAAATTTCCTGCTGATGGAAGATAACTAAGTCGTTGACCTAGATAGAGATATTGTGAAAATTGACCCCAAATGTACTAGCACATTTATTTCAGTCATACTCAGGGGTATGTAAATGATTTGGTTTAATAGCATCATACTGGGTTAGTTTCTATTTGCTTAAAATAGAACCAGTGAGGATGGAGGAGACGCCCATGCAGACAAATGAAGAGGAAGAGGACTCAGGAAACTTAGGTGACCTTGCGTTGCTATTGATTTTGTTTTCAGAAATTGTCCTGGCAGTCAACTCCCTATGGGAGGGAGCAAGACCTTGAGATAGTTTTGAGATGTTAACCTTGGCATTTGATGCTTTGGAAATTGGCACACTACTGAACCTGACTTCTTCTGTTGCAGGATGCCGGGCAGGATCATTATGAACTGAATTTATTCACCCTTCCCTTCAACTTGCGACGTCTCTGAGTTTCTCTGATATCCTGCTCTTTCTAGATCTGTTACCCGGAATGGAAACACATTCCTATTTGCTGGGAAATTCATTGGAACGTGCTCATTTTGAACAGGTCACACAAAAGTCAGCCTGGAGCTTTGGCACTTGCTATTTATAGGGCAGGTAATTTTTCTGTGCCAGAATCTCTGGTCCCCATTACTGAGTGAATGACTCTGCTCTTAAAGGTCCAAGATCTTTCTCAAGCACTTCATGAAGCTAAAGCCCATATTTCTGCCCTTTCTTTGCCCTCAAAGTCACACCAGTAACCAAGATTGGATGTCTGCCGTGCTTTAGCAGATGTTTGTCGTTTGGATTTTAGAGATAATAATGGTCATGAGTGTCACCTCAAGAGCTGCGTCTGCATGGAAAAATCAGGCCTGGTGAAGAGCAACAGGTATGAAAGGCATCCATGCAGTTCTTACACCTGAGATGTGGATCCCTTGATGTCTTGCACTTCAGGGCCCAGGAACAGAAAGGAAGGTCCGGTCACGCTTAAACTGTGTAGTGGTTTTCAGGAGCAGCATCTTGTTGACATAAAGCTAAGAAAAGACAGGTGCCTTCTCTTCATCCAGGATGCTGGGAGCACTTGTTTTTTCTGGTGAGACTTTCCCACCCTTCTGTGTTGTGACCTGTCATTTGAGATATGCAGGTCACAGAGTTAAATACTCCAACCAAGAAATTCCCCGCCAAGGTATCTGACATCCAGGAGGGGACAGATGCTGGACCGAAAGACTGAAAGAGGCATAAAAGTCAGAGAGACACATCCCACCAGAAAGCCCACAGAGTGATCTCTTCTTTGAAGACAGGCCATGCTCCCCAGCAATTGCACAATACCTGGAGTTTCATGACAAAAGAATGTTGCTCTGAAGAGTGTGTAAGACATTGTGTGGCTTGTAATTTGGGATTAACAGATTTTGTATGAAAGTGCTTGGAACTCTTGAAAAGAAAAAAAAAATAAAATGCATGCTCGAGAAATAATGATGGTCATCATCCTAACAGCAGATTGTGATCATAACTTAGTGCTAGAAGAAAAAAGATCATGACATCATCCTGAAGCCTACACGCTCCAGGCTGAAAGTATTGCTGAGGAAAAATGGCACACATGCCTTCTAAAATAAAGGTATATTGAAATACCTTATGTAATGGAATTATCTTTGATGCTGAAGAACTCATGAATAATATTTGAAAAGCAGAAAAATACTCCCTTTATAATCTTTGCAAATCCAGTTGAATGTTAAGCTCCCCTTAAGCTCTGTTTACAAAGAATAATATCCATTTTCAACACGATATGGTGGATTTACTTCAACTGTGCAATTGGAAAATTGACTTTGTACTCCTGAGGGTGCTTTTTAAAAAAATAAATTGGATTTCTTCAATTCATTATTTTTCAATAAAATGTATGGCTAATAGTATTATGTTTTTCTCTACACCTACTGCTTTTTATTTTATTTGAAGTAGATACAGGTTTGTGAATTGACTTACAGGAAAGATCACTCAGAAAACACTTCAATTACAACTTCTAGAGTGCTAGGCTCACATTTTCCAGTAGGGGGCAAGCAAGTACTTCATATAAAATCCAGAAGTAATTTTTTAAAAAAAATTCTTTTCCCCCTTCTGTCTTTGAAGACCAATTAAGTTCCTGAATTGTGAAATGCTAAGCATGATAGGGAAAAGGATATTTAAATACATTAAATATAATCTTTTCCTTATATCGGAGGGCTATTAAGCATGATCTTTACCTGCTCAGTGAGTCGCCCTGGGAGAGAGAGACATAAATTTGGGGAAGGCCGAGAAAATGGAGAGTGCTGCTTTGTTGAAGATGTATGAGCAGCATCACAGTAAACATCCGGCTGGGGCTCTGCCATGGCACCCCTGCCACCCACAGCCCTAACCCCAGGGTTAACCAGAAGCCGCCCTGCTAAAGTGCTAGATGTCTCGGGAACACACTTCTCCCGTTTGTATGCACACGTATAGTCAGTCAAGCAGCCCAGGGTAAGGAGCTGATTTCCGTGTGCATTAGCGACCTCGGTCACGCTATTTATGTCATGGATAATGAGCTCACTTCCAGCTTGGCCAACGCAACTGAAAGAATCAATTTCTCATAATTGATCCAATCTGTAAACTTCCTAGTCATGGTTTATCTCAGTAGTCTTTCAGAACAACTTTCTAAATCCAACTTGGAGCTTATAAACTGGACACTGGTTTGTATGTTTTTTTAAAAGATTCAAATGCATCTTCCACGTGTTTTTTTATTTTCTTTCCCTAATTTTGATGGAGTGCTTTTTCTCTCATTCTAGTTGTTACAGGAGAAATCACCTGTAAAATAATACCAGTGTACCTACCATAAGATGCATTCGGTGCAAATAAATATGTATAG
Source organism: Hydrochoerus hydrochaeris (assembly GCA_004027455.1). Lineage (NCBI taxonomy): Eukaryota > Metazoa > Chordata > Mammalia > Rodentia > Hydrochaeridae > Hydrochoerus > Hydrochoerus hydrochaeris. The sequence goes on from PVLA01004880.1 coordinate 118,084, forward strand.
TCAAAGTTATAGAGAATCTTTGCAAATCCAGTTGAATGTTAAGCTTCCCTTACGCTCTGTTTCAAACATATACATGTTTGAAAGTTCTCAATTGTTGTGTGTTTAAAGTATGGCTTTGGTGATCATGTTGGTACATTATAATACATCCAAAAAGAAACAGAATCCATTTGTTATAGCCTTACCACTGCTGCTTGGTTTGTATCATATTTATTACCTATAGAAGTCAATAGCTTTCCCATGAATAGGCTACGTTCACTTGGTTACTTGAAAAACAGATGGTTATTTGCACATAAACTAAGGAGCTTAGGGGAAGAATTTAAGGTCCAGGGATGTAAAGACCATGGTAAAGTTGTCTGAACCAGGTAAGTGGCTTTCCCAAGGACAGTGTCATATTTTACAATCTCTTTCTTGGGGATAAACTTGCTTTGTTTACAAGACATTGTATTCTGTATGGTTTACGCAGTCACTAAAATGGAATATTAAACTCAACGTCCTTTTGGAAGTAAATTTTAACTTTTACTATGCTTTTTTGATTTGTGCTGGAAATCTAGAAGATCCAATTTGGGAAGAAAACACTGGGCATATTGGAGTAATGGTCAGTGTTCTTTCCCTGTGACACAGCTTTCACAGAAGAAGCAAGTGGGATTTCAGCCAAAGCGAGGAAATGGTTTATATGCGTTTGGGGGATTATTGGAGTTTTTTTGGAAACATATTTTTCTATTTTTACCATGTTTGCTTTTATTTTATTCCTTAGCATTTATTTGGTCTTATTTTCCCTTCTCCAGGCAAAGATTTTGATTGGCTTTTAGTAAATCATCTGTACAAGGGTCGTATGATCAGCCATCAGTGGTTCAGTTTTTTTCCTTGACTTATATTTATGACACTTTTTCTTGCCAGTTAGGAAAACAGAGTATGTGAGTATAGCAAAGAAATATAACTGTGTGGTTTATTTTGGTTAAGATACAACTCATAAAAAGAGCAATTGAAGTGGTTTTCTCACAGAGGTCTTCAGTAGATGGGGACTTATTTTTACTTATTCTTGTCTATAAGTTTGAATTAACTTCCTTGCTGAGAGAAAAGAAAATGTTCGTAAAGCAGCACATTGATCACAATTCTATGTTTCTTCATTTCTCCCATAGAGTGGAATTTCCACACCTAAATCAAATTCAACTCTAAAGAATATCTTCTTGTAGGTGAGTAAGCTTTTGAATATTCCCAAGATGGAAGCTATTCTGAAAAATAATTGTATTATTCTCATAATGAAAAAAATCTCCCCCAAACAGAATTTACTTTCATATTAAATTCTCTTGCACAGTCTGTTACCAAAAGGGAAACTATTGAACTCAATAAAATGTATATATATATATATATATATATATATATATATATATATATTTGTTGTTTAGTACTTTAGCACTTTTGGAAGCAAACAGATCCAAAGATCTTCGAATTTCAAGAAAACTGCATCTTCATATTTAGCCACCAATGTAACTGCCAAACCCGACATGCTGTTTTATACAAGTGAGCACTATCAGAGGTGAATTCATTCTCATCTACGTGCTTCTGTGCAGTGCCATATTCTTCAGACTAAAGGAGCCCCGCCTCTTAAAGCAGTTGAGCTGGACCCAGTGTTTGAAAACCGTGGATGGTGTGACCCCTTGGGCAGCTCTGGTTTGTACCACAGGAGTCCTGATCTTTCATGAGAACGAGACTCATTGATGTTTGCAAATATCCTCAGGTAGAATAAAATACAAACCAAGTGCATTTATCTGAAGAATTTTCACAGATCATTTCTACCCTTTAGATGGCCTCATTCTAACCTTGCTTTGTTTTTGAAGCGGGAGGTCATTCTGTGGTGTAGAGAAATGAAATCTGTAATAACAGAGTTCCTCAGAGAGCAATAGGAATTTTAGGGGTGGTACCTTGCAATATCTGTGTTTAAATAACTACTGTTTTTTGGTCTCTGAATTAGCTGATAGAGGTTCCAGTTGCATATTCTTTAAATACCTTCTCTAAATACTTCATATGCTGCTTCTGTGGAGATTTTTCCCTCACTGTTTATGACATTCAGCATTCATTAACACTTCTTGCTACTCTGAAATTTTAAAATCAGTAACAACACATATTACAAGCAAAAAATGCAACTGTCATGTGCCTCATTTTGCAGTAGTTTTCTGACTGTGACAATTTTTCTGAAGAGCGGAAAAGTTAACAGTTTAGACACCAGAAAATAAATCCTTAATTTATTATACACTCAATTGGTTCTCCTTCAGAGAATTCCCCTGCGAGCAAAGAGAAGCCTGTTTTTAATGGTTTCTCTTAATTTCTACATGTATGTGATTGTTTTGGTTTGACCATATGTCCAGAACAAAAACAAAGTCGTTGGAGGTAGCTTGTGTGTGATATATGTTTCTGAGTCTTAGTACAAGGGTCTTTTCTGTTCAGACCAAGGACTTCTATGTTTTTATTATGGTCAGTGGTTATAGCAAAGTGATTTTGGTGTAGTATACATTTAGAAAATTATAGTTGAGATGCTCTGATTTTCTTGCAAAACACAGGATTTTGCATTCATTAACACCGTCTCTTTCACAACAAAATGCCTAGAAACATTTTATTCATTAAATGAATGGTCTGCAAAATGCTCTCCAGGACTTAAATCATAGTGACACAGACTTTCTAAATACAAGAAAGGCAAATAGAAACAGACTCCTTAGTTTCACAGCACATTCAAATCCCTGGTGCAGACAAGAGCAGAATGAAAACTGTCTTAGAGTTTGTGTCACTTGGAGACAGGCCTACAGACAGAAGTAACAACAATTTATGGGAATGATTATTGTTTTATTAACTTTGATTTGAGTAGTAAGAGAGAGACCTAATACATTTCTACAGAACTGGGTCAGTGGACCTACAGAACTAGGTCCACTGACTACCATGTTATTTAGGGCCCATGGTAGGAAGAAGAGATGGACATTTCACCTCAGCAACAAGAATATTTATCTTTAAAATTAGCTTCCTAAGAGACTATCAAGTTTCTTGTCCCTGGAAGAACATTTGATCAGCTGGGAAGCTTGTGTTAGAAGAACGGCAGACATATGACAACTCAAGGGCTCTTTTGTGCATTATAGTCAAGTCCCTGTGGTTCCACACATGGGACACTCAGAGTCCTCTGTGAGACTCAGGTATTTCCTGCATGCTCTTTGGGTGGGGTTGGAAGCCATGTAGACAGTCTATTAAAAGATATTAACAGCCAGCATTTCATGATCTATAACCATTCCTAAAGACAAGTATCTTCCTCCTTTCCCCTCTCCTCAGTTCTCCTTCTTCTTAGTTGAAATTCTTCCCCCCTAATAGTAAGAAGTCAGTGTTATTTCCCATCAGGGATGAAGTGGGCCAATCGCTTTTCCAGGGGTATCTCTGGTTCATTATGGTTAAGCTATAGGGAGAAGGCAGTTAAGGTGGAAAAGCTTACACAGAAAACCCCATCTCCACCCTGAAGGACAGAGTTTCATGGGGAACCAATTCCATGGAATAATTTAGATTTCCAGGGCTGCCAATCTGGCAAGCTTTCAGGGGTAAATTTTCTAAATTTTAAAAAGGGGAAAACTACCCAACTTGCCAAATATCACTGTATTGTCCATAAAATCAAATGAACTCTCTTTTTCTGAATATTGGCCCCCAAGGAGAAGTGTAAACTGATTACTTAAAACTTATCACAAATTCTTTTAAGATGCTTTCTTCTGGGTATTTTTCACCCTTTAAATATTTTATTAAGAATGATCAAATATTTTCTATTGAAAAGTTGACCTTTAGGCTAAATTAATTATTCATATTTTTTTAAAAATATAGACTATAGCAATTTTGGAGCCAGAATTTTCTTTTATTTCTAACATGCCTAGAGGCCTAGTAAAAGTGAATTGGAATGTTATATATATTAGTACTATTTTACTGGGATAAACTTTTTCCTACTTTTGGACATCGATGTAATATTTATATATTTTCCAAGAAGCATTTACATAGGACTCAGTCTGGAATGTCGACAATGAAAACAAAATAAGAAAAATAAAAATGCAACCTGCATATGAAAAGAAACCAAAGTACGATTATCAGTGAAAAAGTGCAAGTGCTATAAAAAGGTGATCTGAAATACAAGCTATCATCCAAAACACACAGAGGAGAAGGTGTTTCTAATAGGCATTTAATGAGGAATAAGTTGCTGAAATTCCAGTTATTGCAGTGTTGGCTGGACGGAAATGAAAATGTGGTACTAAAAGGAAAATATCTTTTGATTAACTACAACTTCAAGATCAAATTAAATAGTGAAACTTATTATAAACAGAGTGGGTAAAATAACAGGGTCCGAAGGTTTAAGCATGACTGCTGGTCACCTGTGCTAAGGTCACAGCCTGGTGTTTCTGCTTGTCGGCTTCCCGGGTCGAACGTGAATCCCAAGTACACACACCACCAGTGGAGCATGGGGCAGCTCTGTGAAGGACCACACACCAGGCTTGATAGGCTGGCTGACGAAAGAATCGTGTGGTACTCAGCCTACAGATGTGTCTTAAACTATCATTTTATGTACAATCTACTTGTTTACCTATATCGACATTAGTCACTGAAGTCATAGCGCATTTGAAATTGCAAATAGTCATCATGCTCTTCTTATTAGGCTGGAACACTAAGTTCTGTGGGTGTCCACTCCTGGTAGTGACCTAGGTATAGAGGGGTAGCGCAGCCGAGTTGGGGGGAGCAGGATGCACAGATGGGGAGTCATCACCAAGCACCAGTTTCGACCCCAGTCACTCACCGTGCATCCTGGGACCCAGCCCCTTCTCCGGCACAGGCTGGGTTCAGAGCACCACAGATGAGTCTCAGAGAGGGTGCAGTGCTAGGTGGCTCAGAGGAGAAGCACAGCACCTCGAAGCTTGTGTCAGTCTCGGCGGCAGTGCGTCCAAAATGGGCGGAGGACTTGGGACACTAAGCCGAGGACCACTGGGGAACAGTTTTTATGGAGGGGCTTAGTGCTTTTTAGACTGATGTATAGGGCAGTAAAAAATTTAGAATATAAATATGGAAGCATACTGTTGAACTGAATACTATTAATTCTTCCGTGGGAGAGAAATGCCATAGAGCTTTCAGGTCCGAAGCATTTAGTGTCCAAAAGACAAGAGCTGAGGTTCACATGTAATTGCTGTGCTGGGCAGCAAGAAAAAAGGCCAAGCACAGTGTTGTAGTCATGGGTTGTGCAGAGAACAATTAGAATCAAGACATGGAGTTTATAATATTATTTTTATGATGGTCACCCAGAGTTAACACAAAAAAATGCAGGAAATCTATCCACAACACGAAAGACATAGAATATTTGGCCAAGGGCCTGAATCCCACAACAGTGTTCTGCATGAGTCCAGATGAAGACCCAGTGCTCACGACAATGCCTCCCATGAGTCCAACCGAAGGTCTAGAGCCCACAAGAAGGACTCATGCCAGTCTCTTTCATGGATCCGTGCTGGGAAGGCCCAAAGGTCAGCGGTGGAAGCCAGAAAGTCTTTGCCAACAGGGTAAAGGAGCTATGCTGGTAGGTTGACGGTTCTGCACTGGAACTGAAAAGTCACACTCACAACAAAGACCAGGGCTGCCCTGAAAAGCACCATGGCCATCCTCAGTGACACAGAGGCTCCAAGCTCCTCAGACAATAAGCACAGTCAAGTACATGCCAGGAAGCCAGCGTGACGAGTTCATCCTGGAGACCAAGTGGCACACGTCTTCCCCTCCGGAGCCAGGAAGCAATGCTCGATGTGAGGACCAGAGCTTCTCCAGGAGAACCAACGGCTCACACAGCAACATGTAGGAGAACCCACAGCGCCTCAACACCTCAACACATAGCTTCTCCTCCACGTCTCCATTTATGCTGGCAACTTATCTCAGGTGGGACATCTACGCTCAGCACCATGCTGATACAATCCAGCTGGCGTTAAATTGACCACCAGTTTTTAATCCATAACACACAGTAACTACGAGCACCGGTGATGTAAAGGGCATATTGTTTTCTTTATCTTCACACTGTGTGAGTGTGTGTGCACGTGTGTGCGTGTGCATGTGTATCATGTAGCTCATGTTCCGTTCCCGCTCTCTGGTGTAGCTGACAGAGATGACCAGCCTTTATTCTTATGAAACGCTGGGTTTAAACACTGATAGTATTGCATGGCCGTTGACTATTTTAAGACAACTAACCTGGATAGTAGCAGTAGCTCAAGTCTTGTGACTGTATGATCATATTTATTAAAGCTCATAAGGAATTGGTGCTGACTGGGCAGAGTGGCGCATGCCTGTAATGTCTTCAGTCTGAGAAACTGAGGCGGGGGAGTGCAAGTTCAAACCCAGGCTGAGTAATTTAGCGAGACCTCGTCTCCAAATTTTAAAAAAATGAGATAAAAGAGAGACAATTTTCCAACCCCAAGGGATGGTTAACATCTGAGGTAGCAGATATGCCAGCTACACATCATAAACATGGATTGCAATGTGGCACTGGACTCTATATAAATCTGATTCCCATGTGCCAATGAACAATAAAAATACATTTGAGAAAGAGCTTTGTGCTATGCTGAGTGCTTCCGATATGAGTTCACTTAGTTCTTTCACCCACCCTGAAGGGGAGGCATCGTTGTCCTGCCTTACAGCCGAAGGAACCGGGCTGCAGAGCTGGAATGAATGAGTTGGCTATGACTGGTGAGTGGTTGAGTTGGGACTGCAAAAATCCTACAGGATGCCAAAGCCACCGCTGGGTCATTCCGACGCGGAACGTACCCCGCTGTCATGGAAGGTCAGCTGCTGTACCTGGACAGTGCTGCTCCCAAGTGTGGAGACATCTCACTGTGTTTGAAGGTTTGACCATGTGATTGGTAATTTATTTATATTATTGCTGCCTCTAATTTCTTTCCTTTGGAATATTTTAGGACACTTTTAAAAGCACGAAGTGTTTTATCTATTCCCAAAGGCATTCGCAAATCTATATCTACTATAAACACGAGTCTACAAGGATTGAACTTCTCTTCCTTTTCCTTCCTTCCCTGTTTCTGGTTTGAATTGTTTTTGTGTTTCCAGAACTGAGAACAGTGTCTGCTATCTATTAGGTGCAGAGAAATATTTTTGAACAAATATAATGAGAAAAGTTTTGGAGTACAATCTTAGTTTAGTCATGGAAAAGTATCATTTTAAGAAATCTTACAAACTAACCCAACTGCCTTCCATCTGTCTTGTAGAGTAGTAAGTGTCTCTCAAGTCTGATGGAGCCAAGTCTGCATCCAACTACAGTGGCTTCATTGTTTGGCGTGATGATTTAGGTCTAAGGTTTATGTATTTTTCATGCTCCTCTGTTTAGACCTAGGAGTGTGTCTTGTACTGCAGTTTGCTCAGTTTAATAAGAGACAATGCTCAGCTCAGTGCCTTGCTGTGTAACAGTAATAAATACATGCTTCTCCTCCTTATGACTTAATGGCACATCAGTGTCGTGTGCTGCTGGTGATATTTGTAAAGTTTAACTGTGAGAGAGGGCTGACAAGGAGGCGGGAAGTGTTCTCATTTGTTTTAACCAAGTGCATTATCTCCAAATGCCACAACAGTTTTTCCATTAACCAATGGGACATTCAGATTCCAAGCAAAAGGGCCAGTAGCTTTTCCTTTGTTGAAAGTTTTCATAATATATATTTCTTTTGTCTTTATTTTGTTTGACTTTGGCTCAAGATAGTTATAGCATAAATAAGAAAACCACTTTAAAAAATAACTTTTGTGTAATCATAGACATCTGAGGCACAAACGTTGCTGGATCGAGATACTTTATAGTCTGATTTCTTGCAGCTATTTTCCCTGTCCGCCCATCTCCTTGACGTGAAATGACCACCACACGCATGTAAAATTGCTTCTGGGAGCTTCTCAATGTTTATCCCGTATTGCGTTACAATGACTTTTGGCATCCAGAGGCAAAACTTGCCTCCCAACCTAAACTTAACATTTTTTTTAAATCCTCTGCTTTTGAAACAATATATTGGCAGATTGTTTTTCCCTATCTGAAGTTCTGGGAGTTCTCTGGAGCTTGAAAAGGTCCTTTTCCTCATAAGCCTCATGTGGAAGTTACTGTGCATTTACATCTCTCCCACATGCTTCTTCCTTTCTGCCTGCTGCCAGCTCTCTGGTTACCCCGCCTGTAAGCAGTTCCAGTTCTATTGCTCTGTGCCCAAACTCTTTCCAGTCCTAATCCTGCTAACATCTGTAACCTCAGTTAGATTAAGGTGGTTTGGGCTTTGTTCCTGGAATGCCATATTGATCCAGCGTTGGGCATTATAAACAAACAAGGGGTGAGTTGGATTTTTCATATTTCATCTCAGTGTTTGGGAACCTCTAAGGCTCAGACTTCGTGTTTGGATGGTATTAGATTTGGGGCAGGATCCGAGAGAGTTCTTCATGGTCAGAGCCTGCTGGTTGGATGGAGGGGTAATGAACAGTGTAACCAGGACCTCATAGAGGTTAGCTCTCTGATCAGTTACCAAGGGACAGATCTTTATAAGCAACACGGAGGCATGTTACCTGTTACATGAACCCAAAGGGTACTCCGTGTAGTTTATAGAGATAATTAGTACAACCCTTATGGAAATCAATATGGAAGTCCATCAATATAGGATAAATTTAAATGATTTGACAATCTAACCTAATTGTGGCACATTTCCTGGGTATCTAACCAAAGGAAATGACATCCATGTGATGCCTGGGCACCTGCTCTCCCATGTTTACTGCAGCGTTATTGACATCAGGATATGGAGACAGCCCAGGTATCCATGGATGGATGAATGGGAAGAGAAATGAGGCCCATCCACCCAGTGGGATCCTACCCAACCATAAAGAGATGAAACCCACTTTTGGTATAATGGAGGTGGACTTAGGAGACGTTATGTTAAATGGAATAAGGAGGCACAGAAACTGAAGTGTTGCCTGTTCTCCCTCATATGTGGAATTTAAAAAATGTTTACATAGTAGAACTGATAGCTGCCAGAGGCTGGAGAGAGAAGGGAGGGTGAGAGGCAGTGGGACTTTCCCTCCCTGCTGTAAAAGATGCCACTCTGCCTCCACTGGCCCAATTATTTCAATTTTTTTGTGACGGTGTTTATAACCCACTACTTTCTTCATTAGATACTTAATTAAAATCTTCAACACACAGTCATTTGTTAACATCTTCCTGGGTCACAGTTTCACTCCTTTAATGAACATTGTACTTTGTGTAAGTGCCTTTTGGCTTTGATAGGTTGTTCCTTCCCAGTTTCTGCTCAATATGGGATTTATTTAATAAGCAGAAAAGTTGCCATGACGTAGACAGGGTCTCTTGCTGGAATTGTGGGACATTTCCCACCAGGCTGCCTTGAGAGGGAAGCCTACCTTGCCCTGGTCTTGTGGAATGGCACCCCCGCTTGTCCCCACTCCTGCTCCTACGTAGCATCATTGGAAGGATGCCCCCTTGGCTTTGGGCTCCGAGGTACACTTGGCTTACGTTGCCTCTCCAGGGCCCTTCATCTACATCACTCCTTTTCTTGATGAAGCAAAGCCCAAAGTGGCAGAGCTTCCAGTCTTCCCCATGGGCTGTTAATCAAGCAGGGTTTTGAGGTATCTGTGGTTCTGAGTAAGTGATAGTTTCTAAAATGGCTTTCTTTCCAATGAGGCTCAGATTTACCTAGAAATGTTCTTGTGGTAAGTCACATCTTGAAGTGCCATTGTCTGTGTTCCACTGAGAATTCTCCCGGGAGAATAGAGTAATGGTGAGACATGAGTGTGGTCATTGGTTAGGTCTGAGTTTGCGTCTGGATACCACATCCCAGCCTCTGCCCTGCTGAGAATTCTTTGTTCATAAATGGCTGGGAAACCTTTTATCTTTTGTCTCTGGGCAGTGATTCATTGAGATAAAACCCAAATAAATAAAATTGCTTTTATTTATATCTTTGGGTTTTAGTCACTTTCCTGTTGCTAGGACAAAGTATCTGCTACTTAATTATTAAAATAGGAGAAGTTTATTTGGCTTACAGTATTCAGTGGATTCAGTCCAAGCTTGACTAGTTGGAACTGCATGGCAGAAAGGTACAGGAAGGGTACTCAACCCATGAGAATCAGGAAGCAGAGAGAGAAGACAGAGTTGGGGAAAAGGAAAGACTGTTCTAACTCATGCCCCCAATGACTCACCTCCAATTGCCTCCTAACAAGTTCATCTCTGAGCAAACGAGTCTTCTGGGGAACATTTTAGATCCAAAGCATACAGCATACATCTCAAGTTTCCTCATATTCATTCCTGCTCCTCATATGCTTGAAAATAAAAGTAGCCGTAGGAGTTGATCTGCTTCCTGTTGCTTTTATGTCATTTTTATTTTTAAAATATTCTCTCTATAACTGCAGATTCTGTAGAATGATCTACCTGGAACACAAATGTGATCAATTTCTCTTTTCCAGCTGTAACAATGACAAAAACCCCTGTGGCCATCTGAGTAACAGATGCTTCACCTTTGGTCTCTGCCTCACTCCGCAGTGGACTCCTTCACTGCTGCTTCCTGTTGCCTGACTGTCCAGTGCTAGGCTCTAAGACACTCATGTTTGCTCATCTAAAACACTTCCACTCTTCTTCCACTCGCTTTTTTTTAAAAAAAATTATTTAAAGAGAAAAAAACAGAAAAAGGCAGAAATATTACAGAATTTCAAAAAAAGGATGAACAGTAAGAGATCACTGGTTGATAAATTACATATTGTCCTTTTAGAAATAGTTATTCAAGTTAGAAAATTAGAGCACACAAAGTGGACATTCAAGCAGTGAGACTGTAAACAGATCTGTTCAACACTCCAACAAGAATGTAGAAGTGTGGTTATCAATCCTACACACCTAAATATTCATGCAGTTATATCTTTTATAGCACTTCCTACTTCCTGTCTCTTTTTTTAAAAAAGAGAAATAAAAGCATGTAGAGATATGTCAGAATTTAAAAAAAAAAGATAGTAAGAAATCACTAGTAGATAAATTACATATTGTCCTCCTAGAAATAGTTGTTCAAGTTACAAAATTAAAGCATACAAAGTAGATATTCAACAGTGAGAGTGTAAACAGCTACACATGCATGAGTCTTTCCACTCGCTTTTTAAATCTAATTCCTACTTATTCTTAAAGTGCTCATTTGGAATTTGCTTCCTCTAAGAAATACTCTTTCACCATCCGGCCAGCACTCCCGTCCTCACCTCAGTGGCATGTCACAGGGTGCTAGCACCTCGGAGTGACTTTGACATCTCTGTCTTGTGCATTGTGACAGCTCCAGCACCTAACAGGAGCTCACGTGCATGATTGAAACTGTTGTATAATTTCTCGTCATCACTTGTTTTACTATGTATGAGCGTTTCGCACACATTTTTACTGGACTTGGCAACTTTATTTTATGCAATTGTCACTCTAATCCGTGAGGTATGTGTTTGCTGTATTTAATGAATGATGAAATTGAGGCTGGAAAGGTTGAATAACTTATACTTATTACTGTTAAATGGCCCCAACTGGGACTTGAATCTGGATTTATCTACTTTCAAAGTCCGTGATCTTAATCACTACGGAAGACATAGCAATTGTTACATGGTCACTTTTTAAAAAAGTTTAAGTGCACTGAATCATAGTTTGGTTTTACCGGGATATATGTTCTGTGGATTTCTTAGTCCTTTGTGCAAATTACCACAAAAAAGTGGCTTGAAACAGTCCTTTTTATTATCTTCCAGCAGGGTCAAAGGCCAGCACGGTTGGGTCTAGGCAGGGTTACGTTTCTTCGGGGGTCTTCTAGGGAGAACTTGCCTGTTTTTTTTTTTTTTTTGTTTGTTTGTTTTAGCTTATAGGCCACCCTCATTATTTGGTTCCTGATCCCTTTTTTCTACCTTTGAAGTTAGCAAGGGGCATCTCTGAACATACTTCTTCATTACATTATCTCTCTGGCTCTGTCTCCTGCCCTGCTATGTGTTTAGGGACTCGCATAATACTTTGGCTGCCTAGAAGACCCAGCATATTCTTCCTATTTTAACATCATTTGCTTAGCAACATTGATTCTCTCTGTAGTTCTGAAAAAAGTCTCAAAGGTTCTCAAGAATAGAAGGTGGACATCTTGGGGAGCATTATTGGGAGTAGGAAATATTATTTCCTACCACACATACCATTCAGAAGTTTTGATTCTCAAACCTTTGTTAAAGTTTAAGAAATTATATATATATATATATATATATATATATATATATATATATAAAGTATTTTATGGAAAAAAGGTGAAACAAAATTTCATAACAAAATAATAGGAAAGCAACAATACTTAATGTATTACATGTTGCTATCTTTAAATTACTTTCTCAGAATACTGCAAAGTTAGAGGTGTGTGAAGTGTGCTGGTGACTCAGACAAGCTGGGGTAGGAACAAAGATCTCAGTGAGATGCATATAGCTTGAATTTTTTTGTAACCCAAACATTGAATCAGCCTCTGGGGAGTGACATTGATGCCATTATGATATACTAATAAAGACACTAGAAGGCAGATTCTTTATTTCCAATGGAAAGTTTTGTAAATAAATACTGTCATCAGAGACCCAGATGTCTTCTTCCTGAAAAAAAGGTCAATTTGATTAAAAATGATAACTTTACATGAAAACAGGGCTACAAAGAGGAAGGATCTCAAGCATACTTCCTCCCATCCTGTACAGGTACATTAAATTATCCTTGTACTTACAGATTACCTTTGCCCAGATGGACAAAAAGTTTAATATTGTGCCCCTTGGTCCTTATAAAAGGAAATTGCTCAAATCTCAGAATACCCCTCTCCTCTGTCACATGCAAACTATAAGTCATGTGCTCATGTACCCTTCCTTTCACTGGACTGTTCCCGTACCAGGGTTATACTTCCTAAATGTTTCACCCCAGAATCCATCTCTTTCAAAGACCAGAAATTCTTGACTTTTTATTTTTGATTTCTTTTGAAACAATTTATCTTACAATGTCTTCAAGAGGTAGATACACTAGGTATTTGATATTTGATATTTCTAGTTTAACTTTTAGAGGGGAAATTTCTTACCTCTTTCCATGGGACGCATCCTTATGGAGCACTTTTGAATTCTACCTGGTGTAGGAACCCTGCGCTTCTTACTGGGGTCCATCAAGCACTCATCCTAACTTACTGTCATGATTAAGCTTAACTGTCAGCCTGACTGGCTTAGGAGCTGCCTCGGGTGTCAGTAAAGCACACTTCTGGGTGGATCTGGGTGGATGGTGGAGGTGCGATCTTGGGATATGTATTCACGTAGCCCCTCTGGCCCTGTTCCCCAGGCTCTGCTTTTTGGCCTCCATGTGCAAAGCACATTTGCTCTTCTGTACCCTTCCACTGTGTTGCTCCTGCTTGGCCGCCATCTGTCCATGGATCAAGTCTTCTCAAACTGTGACCCGAGCTAATCATCTCCTTGAGCTGTGAGTATCCGTTACTGTCTAAGAGTAGGAAAAGCTAACACAACCACCAGGGGGTGTGGTCCTTTCTTTAATAAGGAAGGTGATTCTTTTGCCTTGAATCTGCCTCTCACATCAATTGAGTCCTTTGGGTCCTATCAGTGTTTTCCTAAGTGTTTTATTCTTGTCTCATCTTCCATCCCTTTCACATCTGAGATGCTGGACTTCTCAACCAGGGGCCTCCCCAGGAAACTTCTGCTTGTTTCTTCAAACACAAATCCCAGCTCTTTGGGCCCTTTTCATAGTTTCCGATACCAGCCTTAAAAACTTTATGAGCATACATACGTCTTTAAGGAAGGATTTAAGGATTTTCTTAAAATCTAACAGAAGACCAATTAAAAGGAAAATTTTCACAATGTGTAAAATGTGTTATCTTTATTATTGAAGAAGGTAAGGAAAAATAATTTAATAACAATAACTTATCAAAGTTGCAAACTGTTGAGCTCTTTCTTTGTAGCTTGCTAAAGAGGCAAAACAATGTCACAAACACAAAATTTTTAATGTTGGCTTAGCTGGACACCCAGACCTCGAGAAAAAGCTGGGAGATGAAGATTCTGGCAAGTTCTTTGTGTCATAAATATGTAATAATGCTACGGGGACACAGCAGCACTTCCCATGTAGGACACTGAAAGAAACAGTGTGTATGGCAGTCTTCTGAGAGGAATATTTTGCCGGTAATAATAAATGTTATAAAGCATTTTAGAATCTAGGGAAATAGAAGTCATTAACTGAAGATACTATCATTCTCATTTGCCATATTGCAACCCCAGAATTTGCTGTAAATATTTGAGGAATTTGGCTCTTGCTTAGATATATACTAAGCAGTCAGAGAACTGGTTCAGAAATAATTTTTATAAACAAAATTCATAAATCAGAGGTGCCTTGATTTTCGCTTCCAGTAGTTTAATATTAATTTTCTTGGTCCTGATACAACTGTATTAACATGAACTTTAAACTAATAAAATTACAGAAAAGAAAATAAATGATGGAAGTTTATAAGGAAATAGGGATTTCTGTGTTACTTGGTTGGGAGTCAAAGCTTGTCCCTTGTAATTTACAATGTTAATTTTGCAAGTGTTGATCTTTCTTAAAGGAACTTGAATTCTTGATGAAAAGGAATGCTCGAGTTCTAAAATGGTAAAGATTCATTTTCCAAAGAAAGTTTCCACAATAAATACTGTTTTTTTTTGGGGGGGGGGAGGATTGAAATGAAAGAATGATTATTTCAGAAGACAAGGAACCTTTAAATTTGGATTTCCCATGAAAGAAAGCCAAAAATGTTCATTTCTTGCATCTAATCTCATTGCTAAAGGAAGTAATTGGACAAGGAAAAGGAGAAAGACCAGGATCTCGGGCTCCACTGTCAGTTCCCAAGTCACAAAGCTTTGGTTTGTTCAGTGAGTTGGAGTCAAGTTGCTCACCGGGCACAGACCTTTTCCCAGTTGGCAGCTTATGGGCACACAGGGAGTTGCCAGGGCACTGTTTAAATGAACATTTCTGGAGCTGGGCATCAACATTTTAGCTCTAGTTTGTCTGAATCCAAAGGTCTATGGCTCAAATCTCAGCAGGCGTGAGTTTCTCAACCAAAAGAAAGGTGTTTATTGAATGAGTTATTAGCACGGTGCAGCAGGCATTCAGAAACTCCTTGCTGGGTCCCAGTGGCACGAGGCCCTCTGGGGAGATTTGTTCCTGGCACACTTCTGCAGCTCCTGTGGCCTCAACCTGGCTTGTGCTGGGCCCCTAACATCACTTTCACTGGGCCAGGCTGTGACACATCCCCTTGGAGCACCTTAGCTTCTTCACCTTGGAACATGTTCTCCTTGACATTAGGAAGGTGTCTTCAGAAAAACAAGCTGGATGTAGCTGACATTTGCTATTTTGGTCATGAGTCTTTTTTTCTCTCTCTCCTTTCTTTCTCCCTTTTTCTCTTTTATTTTCCCTTTTTACAAAAATCTTTGTTCCTCTGCACTTCTTCCATTCTTTTTCTTTCAGTGCATACCCTTATTTTTTTGTTATTTGCTTGTTTTCTGGTATTCACAGAATCGTCACATTTTCTTGGCCTGACAATGAACCACTGATGCTCCATGTCACTTAGCCCAAGCTCAGGCATGGCGAATGTGTCACCTCTCCTGGTATGTCACAGTGCTTTCAGAAATGGGCATTTGTCATCTCATGAAGCAGGCTGTCTTTCTGGGATGGTGACATGTCACTGTTCATTCCCTAATTCCTCTTCCCATGTTCTGACTTCTATTTTCTTCTTACCTTTCTGATGATACCTTCAGCTAGAAACATGCATCTATCTTTTCTTTTCCAATATTTTTGTCTCATATGCCTGATTTTATTTCCACAAATGTCGATAACTTTGTAAGTTATCACTTTACCCTTTATTTTCTTTTTTTTGCTAGAATCTTCAACTCATTTTAACTCGTTTTTTAAAAAGCTACTTATTTCCTTCTTCAGATCTCCCAACTAAAGTTAACCTTTCTTCCTGAGAATTTGAATTTCTTTCAGTCTCTTAAAGCAAAACAAACCCACAAATGAAGACTTTTTTTTCCAGACTAATTTTGTCTTTCTATTGGCAACTAATCAATTCTCCTGGTCTTGGACAATTCATTGACATTTGAATCAATTCTTTGAAGTACAGTAAAAATCCTTGATTGCCTTCATCAGATGTCTAAGTATGTTCAGCCACTCACAGCCCTGAAAATACTCTTTCTTCATTGACTTTCTCATTCATGTCAACATTTCAGGCTTTTTTAAAAGTACCAGGGAGTAATGATGCATTCCTATCCTTGATTTGAGGCTCATTTTCACTTGTACTTGTTAATTGAATAGTCTAATGCTATCACTGATACCGATGTGAATGTGAGCGACTACAGTCTAGTCTTTAAAATATGCCTGATTAAGTGAACAATATCACTCATGGGCAGCTAAAGGCTGATGCAGTAGCTAAATGGAAGTATTGATGACAAATAGCTCTGAGTCTGGGAAATTCTGTTTGGTAATATTCTAAGTGGGTCAAAAAGGCAGTTAATTGTATTTTCTTAGTCTCCGATTCTCCCTCCAACCAACATAATGTCCATTTTCATTTGTTTGTTGTGTATGAGGGTGGGCACATAGGTTTGAGTGAGAATCATGTTCATGCTCTGGGGTGGGGTGACTGGGCCACCCCAGTGTCCTGCTGGAGTGACCGCAGGTGGCCTCCAACTGCTTCAGAGGAAGATGCACCCAATTTGAGTTTTGCTGTGCTGCAATTAGACCACACACTCACAGATTTCCTTCTATATTCTTTTATCTGGAGCTCAGGAATTTTGGATGAGTTACATACCCCACTGCTGTAAATTGTCACCTCACTTTGTATCCACGGCAGGAAACACCATTGTTTTCTTATGGATCAAATGAATTAAGGACCTCTAATTTAATTTCCATTTCCTTTTCCTTCGTATGTATGAAAGCACTTTAACATTTTGTAAATTTTATGAAATACTCTTTTAATTTCAGTGTTAACAAAGTTTATACTGCATGTGCCCTTGATCCTAGGACTTTTATTTTTTTTTTTGGTCTTGTGAACTGAGTTGCTGAGACATAGAGGAAACTGATCCACAGCCACGGAGAAGGAATTTTATGTGTCTGCTTGGAAGTTAAATTATACTAAACAACTAAAATATCAGGGAAGAAAATTATTCCACTGGGAATCAAAGCGTAATACACCGAGTTTAATACAAGCCAGACACGCTGTGTGAATTATTGCTGCAGTGGTTTTCTCAGTGTCCACCTCTCCTCCCATTGTCAGCAACTCCTAAAAGTTAAACACTACACTCAGCACCACAGATCGCTCACAACACAGCTAGACGGCGATTTAGGGGTCTCCCTTACTCAACCCAGATCTGGGGTTCTCAACCCAGAGCCCTCCTTCCTCAGAGTGTCCATGTGAAGCCGTGAAGAATCCTATTAACTTGGATGGGAGAATTTGGCATTTTTTTTCATGTATTTCTATGCTACATTGAAATTATTAATGCAGACACACCCCCATACACAGTGTCAGCAGCACCTGTGTGTAAAAATCCCAGGTGCTATTCAATAGTGGTTCAGTAGCTGCAAATACAGAAAAATACTAACATCACTACTGGGAAATTATAATGGTTTTTCTTAACAAGTTGGTATGTACATTTCAAGTGTATTGATAAGCTTATTTCAATAAAATTATTTTCCTTTATAGTTTTCTATATTTTAGATATGTATTATCTCTTTCTTTGTTTCTTTCTTTCTTTTTCTTTTTTTTTTTGGTAGTGGGGATTGAGCTCATGACCTTGCGCTTACCAGGCAAGCACTTAAGCCACTGAGCTAAATCCCCAGTCCCTCCCTATTTATTATCTTTACTGTTATCATTGTCTTAAGTATTACAGTGAGTCTCTATGTATATTTTTATTTTAATGATTTAAAAGCGTTCTGAAATGCTCTCACTAGGCCCAGAATGGCCCCTGGTCCTAAGCCTTGGAGAACTCTCCCGAACCCTCTTTTCTTATCCATTACATTCTTTTTGTTTTTATGCCGTAGCGAGACGTGAAACAGAAACGTAATGATTTACAGGAATGGCAGCTATAGTAGGATTCAGCTGTAAGATTCCTGGCAGGAAAGAAAGGATACGCTCAGCACCTAGAACGTTCACCGTATCTGTTATTTTCAAACGCTGGAGCCGCGGACGCTGAAAGGGATTATGTCTTCATTTCCTACCAGTCGCGATCTCCAGATGCATTCATTTCACGCAGACCAGGAGCAATTGGCAGACAGCTGTTTGTTTCTTTTCCTGTGGCTTTGAGCTGCGTGCACATTATTAATGGCACTCTGTGTTAGTTGATTCCTGAAGATAAACTTCCCTGCCAGCTTTTCCGTCAGGCTGACCTGTCAGGACTCTGGGCTTTCTCTTCTAAGTTGAGTTACCAGGCACAGCCCCAGTGACAGGTCCTGGAAACCCACCAACCATTGTTTATGGTCACATTGGTGTCAGTTGCTGACTTCTATTTACACATGTAGTAATTTGTTAATGAGTACTAGCAAATGTTTCATTTGAAAACCTACTAAGTCCTGGACATTTCTTTAGGAATTGGAGATACAGAGAAGATGATCCAAAGAATGCTTCCATTTGGTGGAATTCCTTCCTCTTTATTTAAATGTGTACATATTCATTTACTTACCTGCTAATTGGATTGTTGTAGTTCTGAACTGAAATGTTCACACAGACATCATGAGGCCAGAGGACTTTAGAAGTTTTAGGGCGATGTTTGCAGTTCAATATTTCCTCAAAGCAATTGCATTTCAGGGTTAGAATGGCACCACAGATTTACTTTCAGTCTGCTTTGGGGTAAACTTTGCCCACCTGATTTTGTTTCAGAAAAGTCTGAACATGGAGTATGGAAAGGATCCAGGCATAGTTTATTTTCTTCTCAGTGACGACAGAAGTGTGCATCAGATTCTCTCTAAGATCTCACTGCAGCAGGGATAGAAAGAAACAGCAAACCTGTAAAAGGCCACTACTTCCATGGCCTTGAGAATCAGAAAATCAATTAATCCACCTAGCTCTCAAAGTTCCTCATTTTCAAAAAGACAAGATTAGTCTATAAATCTTAAATGTCTCTTCCAGCTCTAACGTTGTGCGATTCCATGTTTTTGAAACATCACAAATATTGTAAGGCCTTAAGTTTTCTTTTTATTGATAATGGAACGATAAAGCTTCATTTTGTAAACATATGTTCTAAGTATCATCATCATCTATGAAGTTGGTGTCATAATTGAAAAGCCATTGATTTAAAAGTATCCTGTTAAAAGAAGAGGATTGGTTACTAGCAACAAATCACAAATGCTTTGTATTATAGCCTAAGTTATAGACTAACATTTGATCATGCCAAAGAGAATTGTCTAAAGATATATTTGCTAAATATTCCACATCATGTGTCTGTAGCATAAGTTTTTCTAAATGTATGTTTTAAAATAAGTTGTAGGCTAAATACTAATAGTAGAATGAGAGGTCTTTGCATTGACTCCATACTTAGGAATAAGGCTTGCATTTAGCCACATTTAACAGTGAATGTCAGATATTTTACACTGTTGGAAAATGAATAGATTCTTTCCCACGGCTCGTTGTATTAATTTGTGCTACTCAGATTAGCAAACAGTATCATGTGGCACTGGTGAGAATGGATGGTTTGAATGTAGATTAAACCTTGACACGCCTGCTGTTGACAAGGCTTTCACTGCAGAGCTTTCTGGAATGGCACAGAGAAAGCAGTGAGGGGGGCAGTTTCTGAAATTTCTGTCTGTGTATTTGCCCAGAGGCTTTGGTGATAGAAATCTAAAAGGGTAAACATATGTGTGAAAGTCATGCTGTCATTCTGGGATAAGTCTATAAATGGGGTTATTGACCTGCAGTAATTCTGTAGGAGGCACCATGGGCCAGATACAAATAACTGTATAACCAGGTAACACACACGATTTGGGTTTATTTTCTGACCAAATTTCATGTTTGTTAATGACTGACACAAGTAAGTCAATTATCAAAATTCTTAAGATTTTTTTTTCAAAATTAAAATTTGAGAAACAAATAAGAAGAATGACACCTTTCTTGGAAGTGCCATTCATATGAAAACTATATTTTATAAGCTTTACCCAGGCTTTCCTGTTTTGACCTTCAGGAGACATTACCCTAGTTAGTACCTTGCAATTTCCAACATAGTCTAGAAAGAAAGGTAAGGTGGGGTGGGGGAGATCATGCTTGCAACTCAGTTTATAAATGCACACTGAGAGCTCAGTGAAGGCAGTTTTATAGGACCTAACTTCTACACAACCTGGAGGCTATTAAAATTGAGAACTGCTGTGATAAATTCCCAAGACCCACTTGATAGAGCTTTCTGTTGGCATGATGGAAAGAGATGAGTTTCAGGCAGGTGTGAATTTGTCCTCCAATTGTCTGACATGAAGTCTAGACTAAGTTGGGTAAAGAAATCTTTGATTTAAGAAAATGCACATAAAAATTGTATCAGAAGTCCAAGACCAAAAATCAGCTTCATTCCAGCGATGTAAGTGCGCCTTTCTCCAGGAAGTCAGGAGAGACTGGGAGTTTTCTGGGCTTGTCATCCACACTGTCATTTTGCTCTGCGCTTTGCTATCATCAGGATAGGAGCTCAGTCCATGTTCAATGCCCTTTGCACTGGACAGAGTTCTTGTGTTTGTGATGAGAAAAGGTCACACATAATCACTCTGCAGTTACTTTTTCAACTGTGAGCTATTTGAGGATTTGATGACCGCAGTCAGTGCTTCCATCACAATAAATACCCAGCTCATCTGCCAAATCGAACAGAGCATAAAACTGCTCTGATGCTGTCTTTGGAAATGACTGGAATGTGTGATGGTATCTGTAACAAACAAAGACAAAGGTGAGGAGGAGGGCAGTTTGTGGGACCAGCTGTTGGCTTACTAGTGGAACAGCTTGCCTACTTTCTGGGGAACACACTAGCTTATGGGCTAAGTACTTCCCCCAACACATCGTGGGACCCCTACCCCTGTAGCATCAGCACACACATATCAAGATCCCTGTACACAAACTGTCAGAGGGAGATCTGGACAGACGGCGCAGATGAACCTGGTCAAAGAACAACAGACAAGCAGGAGTCTGTCTTCCTGAGCCAGGTCTGTTTGCAATAGACAGTCTCCCAAGAAGTAAAACAAAAATCAACTTGATTGATTTTTATCAGATCAGAGAAATTTCTCTTTATTTTTTATGGTCTTTGTTCTGCATTCTGTCGGCCTCCGAGAAGACATCACATAGGGTAACACTGCTAAGACAGGCAGATAACTTAGGAAAACCAGACAACAGAGCAGTTAGACTTAGTGTTTAGGTTAGAAATGTGCTCTGCACAGTCAGCATTCCAAGCAGAAATCTGGGTCCCAGAGGAACACATGAGATATCCTAATCATCCAAGTTTACCTCATTAGATATTATAATAAGGCACTGAACCGTAAATACTGAGTTCTGTATTCTGTGTTCTTGATTTATTGAACTAAGACCCCTACTCCTTTTTCTGAGGAGTTGCTTCACTCCTGGGTCATAAAGTGTTGAAATGTTTGTTACATGATGTTTAACTGATTCTTTTAACTAGCTCTATCTCATGTGAAATCAGAGTTTCTTGACTTTGGAAAAGATAACCACTTTTTGTGTATGAAACATGTTTTACATATGAAACTCTCAAACCCACAGTTTTTCAGTATTTCCCATTTCTATTAGCTAATAATTACATTTACAAAATGTTTTCCACCATTCAATCCAAAGTACAGTAGATTCAAATGACACTCCCATTTGCTCTGAACAATTTATTTATGCTACACATAAACCACTGAAGTTTGCCTACCTATCCAACAAATGCAGTGTGTGTTCTGTTTGTATTTGTCAGCAGGCTTTGATTTCCACCCAGGTGAAAGCTTTGTTGGGTCCTCTGGAAAAGCTTTGTTGGGTCCTCTGTCATGCTGATGACCTGGACATCTTGCTAACTGTGATATCACATGAAATGCCATCAGGCCAGAAAAGAATTCTCATCATACAAGGTGCCCACAGAGCAGCATCAGGTGCTGCCAACCAATGTAACGCAGGTGACCACCACATCAAGAAACAGCTGTTGAGGACAGGTGACCCTGCATGTGTGACACAAGATCTCTGTTAGAGAAGTGCTTCTCAAGCTGGAATATCTCAGGACCACCTGGGCATCTGTTGTGTATGTAGGTTTCTGTGATGTTGGATGACTGACACACTGTGAAAAGCAAGGTACTACTGTAGTATTTAAGCATGTTTGGTGCAGGCCACCCTGGTGGGTTGAATGTGCTCACTAACTCATTATCAAGGAGAAGATAAATAGATGTAGCATATAAAGTACAAGTCTTTGAATGTCATCTCAATGTTTTCCGGCCTTCCTTTCATTCTAGCCAATTTCTGTGAAGACAAGAAGGGCAGAACATTTTTCTGAATGTTGTTCACCTCTGTGGCAATGCATGAGTTGGGCATTTAATTTGCATTCAATCTCTCATTTTCACAAAAGCATATTTTCCCCTAAAAGTGATTGTTTTTACCCTTAATGCAGGGTTGTGAGACAACATTCAAGAAAATACTCCATAGAAAAAATTAATTAATGAAGTTCTGGGTAAGCACCATTCCTAATTCATGGGAGAGATTATGTTTTCTGGTCCTACTTTCATTTTGTTTCATCTACAATTTCCACTGAATTCCCATGAGCTCAAGGAAATTTACTCATGTAGATTCAGTGACCATGTAACAGAAGAGAAATAGGCTGGCCACACAGGAATTGGACTTCAGCTTTGCTTTCATTAACAAGAGTCTCGGTTGAACTGTGCTAACAAACCCACACATTTGTAGCTGCCCAGGCTAAGGGAGATGAATGTCTCTTACTTCTCACGCTGTTACTGAAGATGTTTCAAATGGTCCCACTGGACTATTGACATGCATTTGCTTAGAGTAGCTGCCAGGTTTGCCCTGGCTTTCAAATTTGTTGATGTCAAAGTACTGGCTTACTCTGGTAAATCAAAGAGGTTTTTGGACAGGATCCCCAGTAAACAAGTTAACTGGGAATTGAAATCTTGGGGCCATGATAATATAGCCCAGGAACATCTTTGTGAAATGTAGACAGTTGAGTACTCTATGCTGTACATTGACAAAACAGGCTAAATCATTGCTTACAAAAAGAAATATAGCCAGGGAATGCCTTGCTTACAACAAATCTCCCCAGATGTCAAGGTCTGCAAAGATGTTTGGCGAAGGAAGTCACGTTCATTTCCGTCTCACAGTCAACCCAGCAACTAAAACCTTATTTTTCCAGGGTGTGGCAATGCCAGTCATCACTATTCTGAGTAGATGGATTTTATATCATTTCGGGTTTGTAATTTGGGGACTCGTCTTCTGCATAGAAGTAGCAGCACATACTTTAACACTCTCCAGCAGGAACCCACTGGGAACTTTTTAATTTTTCTAATTGTTTTTCCTTCATGCCAGGCTTTCCTCATGCAGCTTATCAGATGGAGCTGAGTATTTACTAAGCATTTGGTGAAACCCAATTTTTTTTTTAAAACAGCATAAAATTGGACATTCAAAATGTCATTGCCCACATGTGGTATTATTTTATGCAGGGCAGTTTTCTAAAATGCAGTAAATAGTCTTGATGAGAGTAGAAACCTTTTAAATAATCATAGGGTATAAAATTAAATGGGATCAGTCTGAAGTAATGCAAGTCAACCAAAACGGCTTTAACGCTGGTCTGCTCATTGCCCTCTGCACTGCTCTCTGAGGAGTATAAAATTCTTGGGTGTGTGTTAGTGTGGCACTGAGGGATCCCCTGAGGACACCCCAGCCCTGTACTCCAGCCCTGTACCGTCCTCGCTGGCTGTGCTCAGCGCTGCTGATTCCCTCCTTGTGGAGTTGCTCGGGTCTTTGTCCCTGAGACGCATTCCCTTCCTTTTTGTGAGGAAAGGTCCCTCAGCCAGGGGACTATTGGTATTCTGGGCCAGAGGATTCCCTAGTAGGGCTGTCTGCCCTGTGAAGTGAAGGGTCTTCCTCAGCATCTACGGATTCTCTCATCACCAGGTGCTAGAAATGCTCCTTCCCTTCCAGTAACTAAAGATGCCTCCTGACCCTGCCAGCTGTCCCCTGCAGGTCGTTTTCCACTGTTAAGAACAGAGCTTCCAAATCCTTTTTGTTTCTCAAGCCCAAGCATCACCTGTACTATCGTCTTAATTCAACATGCGTACTAATCCATGATGACTGCCATTCTGTTTACAAAAATGCAGTGGTCTAACGGTCTACTCATGGTGGGAGAAAATGAAACAAGACAGAACTGGAGTAAGAGAACCATGGCCCACCCTTGCCTCTTCATTAATGTTCTTCTCTTTTCTTGCGGTGACTACTAGTAATACTTCCTAGGCCCTTTCCTGCCTGTCCTAGGCCATCAGAAGCCTAAAACATGGTGTTTTCTTGTTTCAAATTGCTTCCCCTTCACTGCTACAGAGAACGAGAATTTTCATATTTTCTGGTCATCTTTACTTTCTCTTATTGTATTGATTATTCTTTCCTTTAGTCCATTTTTCTAATTTATTGTTTTCTCATATTAACTTGAATTAAAATATGTATCCATATTATGGTTATAAGTAAGTTGCTTGTTATTTGGGTGTAGAAATTTCTCCTAATCTGTGTATGTGTAGTTTGCTGTTTATTAAATATTTCATGGAACCAATGTCAAGCTTTTTCTTGATGGTGACTGGATTTTATATGAGATCCCTTCTTCATCCATAGGAGTCCATTCCAAGCCCCTCCCTCAGTGCTTACCTGAAATGTAAGAGTATCAAACCCTATATATACTGTGTTTTTTCCTACATGTCCCTGTTGAACTGTCATTCCATGATTTATCCCTTTTCCTCCTTTGTATCAATATGTATGTACTCTGGAGCCATTGTAAAGTAAAATAAATGTCTGAATGGAAGCACAGTGATGCTGTTAGACTCAGTCATGTAACTCAGGTAGATATTAAGGGACTAACAGGTGAGTGGCACATATAGAGTGGACCCACTCTATGAATGTGTGGTTCACGTTCCAGGAAGGAGGACATGGGATAGAAAGAGATTTCATTGTGCTTCTCAGAAAAGCAAACAATTTAATATTTATGAACCTCTTCTTTCTGGAATTTTGTATTTAATACTTTCTGACTATGGTTGAAAGAAGGTGACTCAAACCATCAGAAACAAAATCTTGGATAAGGGAGAGGCAACTATGGTTTATTTAAAAAGTCTTTCATTGCACAATTGTATTTAAAATATCACATTTTTCTTACCTTTTATAATTTTCTCCTTATTTAATTAACTTGTGGTGAAACATAAACATTTAACTTTCTTTCTCCTCTCTGCCAAAGGAATAGCTTTGCCAGTTTAAGCTAGTTTCAGATCAGTGAAAAACGGCTCAAAATCTTAGCAGTTTATGACTTCTCAGATTGTGTTTCACATCTTCCTTATTTTACACCTTTAAGTTTTAACCATTAGCAAGAACATGGTAGCAGAGGAAAAAGAGATCTAGATTTGTATGTTGACAGTTACGCTTCTGTCCAGATCACTTACATTATATTGCCCCCAACAAATCAGATGACCAGTACTAATATCTATAAATGGAAAGGGCAGATGCTTTTTGACTTACCAAGGGGGTTATGTTCCAATAATCTTATCATAAACTGAAACTGTTTCAGCACATTTAATCAGTTTAATTTACCAAGCATCAAAATATCTCGATGAATTTAACAGATCTAACTTGCCTAACACCATAGTTGGACCACATAACTCATTCTGAACATCTGCTCTTTCCCCTCCTGGTCATGAAACTGGCCAGGGGCTGTGGCTTACTGCTCAGCATTACAAGGGAGGATTACACCACATAATGTTAGCTAGGAAAGATCAAGATGTGATCAAAATTTTCAGTTTAAAAATGTGTGTCACTTTTGTATCATCACAAAATAAAAAAAAATCTTAAAACATCATAAAGAGGACATGAGAGGAGAGAGAAGAAACCAACAGGCATAGTGCATCTTGGCTGGATAGGGGATCGCTCTGTTCTTGACACCAGCATGCAAGATGCTACGTGGAAGAGATTGAATCATCCTTCCTCAGAGATCTGGTGGAAGTGCGTTCATGAGGAGCAGTGAACACCTCAAAAATAATACAACCTACCAAAAAGCCAAATTTCCTAACACTTTTAATGGAACATTCCCTGAACTTTTTATTGATTTGCTATCCTACATATCTGGAATTAGGTTATATTGTTTTATATTTCTATTATTATTATTTATCTTTTTATGAGTACAATTCTTTCTCTAGTCTGTAAGTTCCTTGAGACAAAGCACTGTTTCCTGTTAAAGTTTATTCTCAGTTCTTCAATGAATATTTAGTTTGAAGACCATCTAAGATCAGTGCTGGGCAATCAGTGAGTAAATTCTGAAGATGCGGATCAAGACATACAGGTAGCTCCCTTTGTAGCCTGAAAACAAACAGTTAAGTGTAGAGATTTTAAAATGATGTTTGAGCTCTCCAAATCTCATATTCAGAAAAGCCATTCCCTACAGCATAACAGAGCTTATGGGTAAAATAGGGTTTGGTGAAGTCACTCTAAACTTACATACTATCAATACAAAAACACTTAAAAATGAATATTTTAGTAGAATTGTTAACATTGAAAAAAAAATATCAAATTTTTAACACATACAAGTATACCAAAATACAAATAAAACTTGATCTTCTGAGGAATTCAATGCATAGAAGTGGAAGAGGGTACAGGGAAGTGTTAGTTAGCCGGCTAAATTTGGAGATAAGAAAGGACAAAGGTTGAAGACAAGAAGAAGAGAAAGGACAAAGGTTGAAGACAAGCAATCGATTAGCTCGGAATACTCATCCAGAGCAGGTGATCCTGGAGCAATCGATTAGCTTGGGGTACCCATCCAGAGTAGGTGGACGCACCAAGATGACGGGAAGAAGACTGTGGGATGCATGAGGGTCTGAACACCACTCCAGTATTCTACGCTTGCTTCTTTCAGCAGCACTGAACTGCTTTGTGATCAACTTTTGTTTGGTAACTGCAAACAGGAGAAGCCTGAGAAATTGCTCAGAGAGAATGTAGCTTCTTTGTTCTCCTGACATCATTCCCCTTCCCCCTTTGTACATGAGCTCATTTGCATTGCAGTGGCAGACAGTACATTCAGCAGCAGGGACATATCTTAACAACATAATGTGGAGATGAAAAGGTAAGAAACAGCAGGGAGTTTATTGCACAATACTATTTATGTAAATTAGAAACACAAACAGAGCACTACATATTTTACAAGGATATACACATATTTAAGGATCCTTTTCAAATGCATTATAAGAGGTAGGTGTCTACAGGGAGGAAGAAGAATTGAAATGAGCACAGGTACAGGAGAGGGAACACAGAGCTAAACAAGAGACAAGAAAGGAGTCTAGCAACCACAGATGAATAACCTACCTGCGTACTGCGGAGCATTCCTGAGGGCAACCATTCAATAGTCTGTGGTTCTCAATATGGCACTGGGCACTTTATATGCAAGCTAGTTCACTTACCCATCTCCCGCTTCTCCAGTGGTTACCCACTGAGAGGAAACCTCCGGTCCATTCAGATGAGTTCATAATTTCATTGTATCAAGGCCAGCTTGGGTTTATCCTGATCTCCAAAACCAGACACCATCACTTGTTCATCTTCCCAACCTTTCATCCATCCATCTATCCATCCACCCATCCACCTGTCCACCCATTCTTCCATCCATCCATCCATCCATCCATCCATATCTAAGATCATATATAGTTGAATACTAAAAAGTAAATTTTAAATGTTTAAAGCATGAAATTTTACAGTACATCAAATTCTATAAAATTATGTTGAAATATTTTAAATATAGCATTTGCTAAAATGTTATGTTTTAGAGTTGCTTTTACTCAACATGGTTTCTTTAATGTGTGAGGCCTGTGAACTGGTAATAGTTTTCACAGCTGGTAGGCCCAGGACCTGCAGGGTTAGAACTTACCCACTGAGCGAGTGGTCTTTATGCCCTGTGGGAATGATGAGTGCTTAGGAATTCTCATGCAGACCTAGCTCATACTGGTCGTTTTGGAAATCCACGTATGTGCTGAGTGAGGTGACACAGCAAAATTGTGTTGACAGAGTTTAATGCACTAAAAACATTCTCTGTGCTTTTAGAAAAATGCATAAGGTTCACTTGTACTTGATCACCCATATTAAAATGTATCACAGGTCTTTTCCTGGCTAGGGTTGGGGCTCTTCTCTCTCTCCATGTTCTGTGTTAATACACATAAAGAATGAGATTAAAAAGTGACTTTCACACCTCTATTGAGAGGTTGATATTTTTATATATGCCCTAAACAAATCATTGTCTAGACAATAAAAGTGGGAGCATGGAATTGCAAAATGGAATATTAATTAGATCCTCACACATTCTGTATTTCATTGTATCACTTTTCTTGAGATAGATCAAACTTAGGACCTTCACATTAGCCAGTAGTAAACTGAGTTCTTAAAGCACAAAATTAATGTTTGGACAGCTAACTTACACAGAAAGGGTGGAGTGGGGGTCTTTTTTTGAGTGGTAATTTTCATAAAACATCAGTAATATTTGAGCTTTTTGCACTAATTTGGCTTGAAAAAATATTTTTTTCTGTAAAATAAGAGACAAAATATACCTAATTAACATTTTATGAAAAAGAAATGAATGAAATACTATTTTACTCTTTGAGTAGAATTATTGAAAATAATGACTTTCGTACAAGAACATTACCTTCATCTCAGGAAGGGATAATAGCATTTATAGTTCTTTCTTCCTGGTGTTTATCTCCTTCCATGTCTGCTTATCCTGGGAGGCCATGTCCTCAGTTTCTCATTGTTCTTTGAAAGAGTGGGGGAAATTTTCCTAGAATATTTATGTCTTCTTGAGAGCTATCTTTGAGAGTTCTCTGTATCCATAACTAGCATGTTATGTGGGCACAGGAACTTTGAGAAAAGGCTTTGACCAGTGTACCCATCTGCCAATACTCAGAAACACGATCAAAAAGTATGTAGCCAGCATGGCATGGTTAATTACTCTTATTACCTTAATGACCGGAGAACCTTGGGCCAGTACATTTTTAACTTGTGAATTAAAAATGGCAGTGTATTGGTTTGATGCTGTCAGAAAGAAATCTGCATTACCAAAACTTCATGAGTTGGAAGATTAATTATGTTTGTACAGGCTTTTCTCCCCCTCTTAACCAGTCAGTAACAAATTGTAAATGTGTTTGGAGTCTTATTTAGGAAATAATTTGGGGTTATTATCTCAAATAGAGGGCTGCTAATTTGGTTGGTCCAGTCAACATGCTGATTGCAAAACTTCTATTTCATCTCTCAGAGATGGGATTGTATTGAAGTCTTCTGAAAAGAAAACTAAAACTAACTGCTAGATTAACCTCTACAGAATCAACAAGATTCTTAATGAATAAATCTACTGCATTATACTTAGTTTGACTTTATGAAAACAATATCGGAGCTAATTGACAATATAATGGATAGTTTGTAAGAACTACCTCAGTGTATGTGTGTGTGCACACGTACTTCCTTCTCTTCCTTGGTTTCAGAATTGGGGTTAAACTCAATTTCTGTGTAATCTTTAGGTCCCACTCAAGGACCAGGGCCAAGACTGGACAGCCTGGTTATTAAGAAGTAAGTTCTTACTTGGGCAACTGACTAAACATGACTGCAGTGGTATCAATTGAGGTATATTATTGTATTCATTTTACTAAAGGGCACGTCACATTTTTTCCTCCAGGAATTTTTAGCAAGTGGTTAAAAATAACCTTTAAGAAAGGTTATATTACTGCTGAGGCCTGGCCAAACCTTTTGGATGGAAATCTGCATCCATCATACTCAGATCTGTCAAAGTAAGTCTGGTGAGCAGTTCCGTAGACGTAAGGTTGAATTCAAATGTCACCGCACCATGTTTCGTGAAAAACTGGCTGGCCGAGGTGACCTTTGCATGCCAACCCTTCCATTTTGTAGTTTGAAAGGTAGGAAAAAGCTGCTCTATGAAATTATGCAGTTTCAGGACCAAAGCTGAGGTAAAGGCAGAATCAAATTTTAATTCTGTAGTTCTCAGCTTTAGCCAAAGATGAGCATGAAGCTAATCACCTCTTCCACTTTTACCTGATTTTAACCAGAAATATTAATTAATGTACATTTTTGGTGAAGAAAACGTGAGGTTAGCAATAGACAGAAGCACTTTAATCTTTCACTGCATACTTGTTTCTCTAAAATATACTTTGCTTTCTATATATTTGGGGTTGGTTATTAATGACCCTGAATCTATTATCAACCTTGAAAAATATCACACAGTAAAGTTAACAATTTGCCATGAAACACAAGATTTAGTGACCACTGTTACTTGTGTGAAAAATAAATCAGTACGTAAGAATCAAAGTGGAAAATACTTAAAGACTACCTGTTGCATTTTATATTGTTGCAAGTAAAAGGAAAAAACAAGTTGAAATTTTTCACAGGATCCTTGGGAAAATCCTCTGCCCTATGTCTGCTTCCTCATCTCATGATAACAGCCAATGGTTGGTGTTATTTTCTGAAGAATTTTAAGAGGTAAAATTCCATGAATATTTGTGAGACATGTTGTGTAGGAATCTATTAACAGATAGATACCAAGTGTGTGGGTCACAAACCAACGAATTCCCTAACTATTCACATTCTGTCTGGACCCTCTTGGAAATCAAAGTTCACAGATAACAACAGTTGCCCTTTTGCATTCATTTCCACTGTCTTTGACAAGAAAATTTAGATAAATCAATATGGAGCCATTTTGGGCCCACCTTTACCTGCCCCTTCCCTCCACACTTTTTCAGGCTTGGAGCCTGCGCCCAGCTGCAGATGGCTGGATGCCTACTGATTCTTTTCCTTCTTTCTGAGGCCCCCCTTGGTCTGCAACTTTATCCACTTATCCTTGTTTAAATGGAGACCTTATTTGCTTATGTGTCCCATGAATACAGCCCCAGTTTCATCACTCTGATGTCTGAAGACTGTAACTTCTGTCTCTTTCCTCCACATTGTCACTGTGATATGTCGCGAGATCCTTACATACCTTCTCTCTCCTCTGGACTGCTTTCCCTTGCTTCCAGTTTTAAGTAACAAAGGAAGGAAGGTATAAATGTCTTATGTTAAGTTAAAAATGCCTAAAGTCTCTTCTCTTTATATCCTGAGGTCATTGGAGATTACACCTTTTCCTTATCTCAAGACAACAACCGATGGCATATTGATTTTACTTTTGAAAGAATTTTTAAATAGAATAAATATGGAAAATTGTACATTATTTAATCACTTCTGAGACCCAGAGGCTTTAATTGAATTAACATAACCTGATGTGCATGCCTGCATTAGCCATTTAAATTTATTTTAATACCCACCCAGCATTTAACTTTGTTTCCATTTTTATTTTCCCATTAGCGCATGTGTGCCGTACTGAATGATCACATGCCTTGTGTGGAGACTGCATGAATGTAGCACATCTCAATTCTGGTTTCTCACCCCTTGTCTCCTCCTCCTTCCCTGCTGCCTCTATCTCTTGATGCCCTTCTCACAACGGGAGGTCTGTCTCCCACTGTCTACCTCTTATTTCATTCTTTATTTATAGTTTGGGTTTTTTTGTGTGTACCTGATTTATTTCACACAGTATTATGGTTTTCAGGGGCATCCATTTGCCTCCCAGTGACTCACAGTTCATGGCACCATGGTACTTCATCATCCACAAACACCTCATTTTCTTTACACATTCATCTGCTGATGGATATGCAGTCTACCGCCCGGATTTAGCCATCATAACTGTGCTGTTGTAAACATGTATGTACCATTAACTTTAAAAAATGGATCAAAAAATTGATAGAAAAGAAACAAGTGTACAACAGGTATTGGCAAACCATAGCTTGCATGTAAAATACTTTCTGGTTAGTAACAATCTTCCTTTTCAATATGCAAGCTAGAATGAAGATTATATATATTTTTTCAGGGTGGTAAAGCATATGCACACACACACACACTCATGCATACACACACACACACACAATGAGCTTGATGCTTTGGGGTTAACATACAATGATTACAAAGCCTAAAAATGTTACTACCTGATTCTTTAAAGAAAAGTTTGCTGGCTCTGTTGTAATGCTGGAAGTGGCTAAGAAGCACAAAGCAAATTATGACTTGATGCTTCATTTCCAAGGTGTATAAACAATTTCAAAAGTTGAAGTTAAACTTTCTTATGGGTGGGGAAAGTATACATGAAAATCAACTTGCTTAAATATTTTACCACTTGGTTTAAATGATAACATATTGAATACTGAATCTTTCAATTTAGTGTGTCAAATTAAATTTTATAGTGAACATATAAATCATGTTGTGACTGTATTATAGATCTTTTTTGAGAGTGGGCCTCACTATGTAGCTGAGTAGAGGCTGGCCTTGAACTCATGGTAATCCTCTGCCTCAGCCTCTTGAGTGCCGGGACCACAGACATGCACCACCGTGCACAGCATCTATAAATACCTCAAGAGAGAGGATGAGGAAAAGATACTCAAGATAACTAAGTAATTCAAAAATATCTTAAACCCTCACTTATTAATTTCAAAGTAAACCAAGTGCCATTAGGTGTTAATGTAAAGATATCATGGAAAGGCTTTGGGATATGACCGCTGATTAGGTCATTAACTTGTCAGTTCCATCAGCATGTGTTTACTTAGCATGTGCTCTATGCCAGTGGATTTTAGAGTCCTCACTGGCAAGGATGTAAGAAACACATGCCAATCTTTGTGATGAAATGAAGTCTGTGAACTAAGTGAGGCACAGACTGGTGCAAAAGGAAGAATACAGGAAAGACCAGCCTCGGGCTCTCACCACTTGTCCTAGCCTGAACGTTTTCCCTTGGGCCCCAGATGCTTGCAGCTGTGGGAAGATCAAAGTTCTGGTGCTGGGTGGTACCTGCTCACCATGTCTACCTGGGGGACGGCACCAGTCCTATAGAGGCAGGCAGGGAAGACGTCAGTCAGGCTTGACAGAGGCAGAGAGATGGGTGCAATGAGAAATGGAACCGGCTGCTACCCAAGGCCAGGAAAGGTGGACAGTGTGTCTGCGCACCACTGAGCAATGGGTGGAAGGGTGCGCTGTGGAACTGGGTGTTCCCTGCTTGCAGGCAGGAGCTGACCTAACTTTAAACTGTCAGTCCTGATCCCAGATCCTTTCTGTTTATTGACCAGATAATTAATCTGCAAACAGCTCACACACCTTCCATCCAAATGTCCCTTTTCGCTACCAAGTTGATATTTAAGACAACCTAATTTGTCCCAAACTTGTTCTTGTCTTTATTCAAGTCTAACTGTACTACACTTGGCACAAGAATCAAATGCGGCATCTTTATATAACGGCATCACATAAGTGCTCCCAATAGTCTCTCCTCTTAGGATGTCACAGCTGTTGCTAAGCCTAGATATGTCATCTCCACAGAGCTCCCAGAAGAACAAATCACTGCAAAGTGTTTTTCACATTTCAAGCCAAAAACCAAAACAAAACCTAAAAACAAAAACAAGAACAAAGAACCAGCATAATGCCGTGCACAAGAGTGTCCAAGTGCCCCCAGTATTTAAGCCATAGGAATTGGGGTTGCTACAGGAAAAGAGTTGGCCAGGTGTTCAAAGGCTGGGAACCCTTTCCCTGCTTGACTCCTGTCCCAGAGCAGTGGTTTGGAACCTGCTGGACTCTGACCTCCAAGGTACTTAAGGTGAACATGTCTACGCTAATCCCTGACCTGGTGCATTTGAACCATTTAATACCTAGGGGTATCTCGCTATGTTGGTCTCTTTACGATACTGAGCTCAGTTCTTCCCCTTCCAGAGTAGCAGTAGTTTGTGAGCTGAAGTGTGTTCACATTAAAGACAGAGCGCTCTGCAAAGTAATTCCCACCTTCCCCTGTGTGAAAATTCTGGGGAGAGGAGAGTAAATCCAGTGCTGTGGCTGCCCCAGTTCACCATCGGGGATTCACCAACCCCTAACAGAGTGACAGATGGATGTCCCTTTTCTCCACACCCTACAAGCCTTCCTGCACCATCTGGATCTAGAACCCGCGGGGTGGAGAGCGGGTTAAACCTTCTCCTCGTTGGGGTCTGTTTTTTTTTTTTTTTTAAAGATGAAATAAATATAGTTTATTGTAGAGCTGCGTGAAAACACAAGTCAGAGAAGCAAAGGTATGTTAATGTAGAGAGGCCACACTGACTCCATTTTGTCTCGGACATATTCGGTCGACAGTGTTATGGGAAAAGTGCAGGCCTTGAGACATTGCCCCCACCCCAAGGTAAAAACATGAGGTTGTGTAAGGTCAAGAAGTAAGCAAGTTATGTGATCTGAGCATGTGCAATTGGAGTTTCTTTGTTTTTTATCTCAATAAAAGCTACTTGTCTAG
The DNA here is from genome assembly GCA_004027455.1 of Hydrochoerus hydrochaeris. NCBI lineage: Eukaryota > Metazoa > Chordata > Mammalia > Rodentia > Hydrochaeridae > Hydrochoerus > Hydrochoerus hydrochaeris. The sequence goes on from PVLA01004880.1 coordinate 152,704, forward strand.
GCTGGCCAGGCGGCAGCCATTTTGCTGACCCTTAGTGTGTGTGACCCTTTATTTTCCCTTTGCTTGCAGAACCCCAACATCTGGAGCCCAAACAGGGGACTCAACAGAGGAGACTTCTGCTGTGGAGGGGGACTTGCCTCAGGGGTTCTGTGTTTAACTAGCCCAGGATTCAGACTCAGGAGGTCTTGAAATGGACTCTTTTCAGAGTGTAAAACTTGGTTTAGAATCAATGTTTTCCACTCAAGAGCAAACTCAGGTTTAGAGGGAGCATCCCTAAGGTCTAGCAAACAGACACTCTGCTGTCCTGATATTTGCAAATGGCTCTGCAACAGGTCCTGCTACAGACGGGCTTGTCTTTCCTTATACACCACAGGATCATTTCCTCACGGAATAGGAGAGAAAGGCAAGACCCTGGCCTGCTTTTGGGATGACACTCTGTGAGCTTTCTCAGAGCAAATCCTCGTGGGGCAACATGGCATTGTCAGCTGCCACACCGTGGGCAGAGCAGGAGATCATTTTTACTGGAAGGCAATAAACTGCAAAGACATCATCACAGCCTCGGCCTCTTTGTGAGTTTTCCTTATTATCACACAGCAGACTCAGCAGTTGTATTTGTCAACACTGTAGAGAAAGCTCTGCAACCTGTTGGTGGACTCGGTAAACTGGGATTTGTCCTGTGAATATTGATGTTTTCCAAAGCTCTGTCCTGGTGGCTTGGGAAGAGCCTGCCATTCAAGATGACATTTCATTCCGGGTATTGTGATTAGTTTCTGCAGTAGAGTTTTAAAAGCATAATTGCTTTTGTAGTTTGAGGAAAACAGAGGCACGGAGGTACATTCAGAGCTGTGTTTATAATTGTTAAGCAGTAGTGAGATTTCAAGAAGGAAGGGCACAATTAAAGTACATGAATGTGTTTATGGCAGTCCTTGGCTGAAAGGGCTGCACTAAAGTAGAAAGTGAAACTTGAAAATAAAGTGGTTTAAAAAGATAATGAAGAGAGTACACACGGCAACTAGGGTGCTGATCAACTGATTGCAAGGGAAATTGGAGACCGTGAATCCAACTATTTGGGAACAAGGTAAATAATTCATGGAGAATAAAGGGAAGTAATGCAATTCAGAGTTGATGGCACATTTATGTTAAATAATAGATGGCACGTATAGCTATTATTATAACTCCTAATATCCAATAGATATAGTAACACACATAAAATAAAAAGGTTATATACAAAGTTCAAGAAATATGCCTCATATGGGCCTTATCCTTACCTGAGTTGACCTTTTTTCATTAGAGTCAAAAAAAGGACAGATAAAAAAAGGATCAAGATCTATGCATGTGTTTTCTCATTTATTAATGTATTTGAAAACACTTACGCTGTATCTACTGGAAACCAGGCTTTCTGCTGGACACCCAGAGAGGCTCTTGGAACAGCAGATTCCTTGTTGCGTGAAGTGTATATGTTAGAGAGCAAAGTAAACACGAAGTGAGTTGATGAATATTGTTTGTGTAATCGGATTTCAGAGAGTGCTATGTTCCCTGAAAGTAAAAGGGAGAGCCTGAAGTTAGAGGGAGACGAGGAGACATTGTTTACTGGAATCCATACGGAGGGACGAGGGCCGAGGGGAGGGGAAAATGACAGGGACAGGTTCTGCGTGAGTGAGGGAGGGAAACGGGACTCAGACAGCAGCAGTTCGGGCTGTCAGGAGTGCAAAGGTCTCACGTACTACACGAGGGACGTATATGAGAGCTTTCCCTGGGTCTCCCACAAGGGCTTTCTTCCTGTATTTTTATTTTTTATTCATTTTTGGGATAGTACCGGCAATTGTACCCAGGGACATTCTACCCCTGAAATGTACCCCCTGCCTTCTTTGTTGCTGTTTTTCTATTTTCAGACAGGTGTCTCTCTAAGTTATCCAGTCTGGTCTTGATCTTGCCACCCGCCTGCCTCAGCCTCTTGGTAGCTGGGATTAAGACATGTGCCTCCGAGCTGGCTTCCTTCCAGCTTTAAAGAGTCTCCCTTGCTGCTGTGCTTAGACTTGAGTGTGGGGGCTCATGTCCATGTGGGTTGGGTGGCAGGGGCTGAGGGAGAATGGGGGGCTTCTGAGGAGCCCGCAACTGCAGCCCAGGGGGAGGATGGCCGAGCTGCGAAGGAGGAGATAGTGGTGGAGCTGTGTGGAGGTGGTGAATTTTTAAGGCTGAGCCTTAACCCTTTGAATTTTGGACTCTGACTTATACCCTCAGCCTTCCTCACTCTTAAGGTAGGTACAACGATAGTCTTCATCTTATGGATGAATGAGCTACTGGAACCAAAGTATTCTGGCTTCAGAATCTATGTACCCTTAGTACCCTACTGTCTGTTCAGTGGTTTGTTAAGAATATTTAAAAATGGAATTTATCAACTAGTGATTTCTATTTATCTTTTTTTGAAATTCTGTAATATCTCTATCCTTTTTCTGTTTTTTCCTCTCTAAATAAAAAAAGAAAAAAAATTAAAAATGGATTTGCAGTATCTGCTGTGAGCCCTGTTGTTTTGAAGAGACTTCTCCTCCTGCTACATTTCGAGGTGGTGTATGCTCTTACATACATGTTGGCAGGGAGGGTGGATGAGGGACAGGAAGACCTTTGAAGGGGTTGTTGTGATAATTCTAGTGAGAGAGGACGCATGTGGAAGACCTACCCTCCAGTGTTTCCAGAGACTTGGAAACAAAGCCCTTGTGGAAGCAATTAAGTTGAGCTGAGATCTAGAGCGGTTAGATCCCTGATCCAATATTGCCAAGGTGCTTATAACACAGGAAGTCACGTTGCTGGCAGCCAGAACGGGGAAGGAAGGGTGCACTCAGAGTCGTGAAGGGCGCTGGCCTTCTGACACTCTGATTTCAGGCTTCTCTCCTCTACAACTACAATAGGATAAATTTCTGTTTCAATGCCAAACCTTGAATGTTTATTCTTTCGTCAGGGTAATTACCTTTCCATATAACCATCTTAACTCTAAATTACTGTCATCTAAGCAAAAAGAATCGATAAACAATGACCGTGAGCTTCCGTGACAATATGAAATATTAAGGAACTTTTGAGGTAATATCTATGACTTGTATGGCAGATGCTATTTGAGCTTTTATTTATATTATTATAATATATTATTTTAAGATTTTATATAGAATGTGTGTGGGGATCTATAATTATTACATTAAAGAAAAAGGACAAAAAAGCTTAGAAGGTTTTAAAATTTTGCTCAGAGCCACACAAATAGGAAAAGGGCAGTGGAAAGCCTGTATGCAAAAGCTGGCCTGATCTGTGTGCAGACTTGGGATGGTTAATTTTTTAATTTCAACTTCACTGGGCTCAGTGATGCCCAGGTATCTAGTAAACCGTTATTTCTGGGTGTGTTTGCACCATTGCTTCCTGGATAGAGGAGCACTGGCATCAGTAGACAGAGTAAAGAAGGCTGCCTGCTTTCTCCAACGTGAGAGATGCCTTTCGGTTCGTTAAAGGCTGGGGCAGTAGTAAAGGGTGCAGAAAGCTCAAGTTGTCTTTCTCTTCTTGCATGGAGACATCTGTCCGCTCCTGATCTTGGACACTTGATTTTCTGGTTCCTGGTTTTGGATTCTGAGAATCACACTCTCATCCCCCTTGAGTTACAGCCTTGGACTGAGCCATAATCCTTAGGATTTTGAACTCTGATTTATACCCTCGGCTTTCCTTGCTCTCCACCATATGGACAGTGTTCCTTTATCACACGAGCCAGTTATTATGATAAATCCCCTTTTATACATCAGCATGTCTTATGGATTCTATGTCTCTGGAGAATTTCAGTGAAAACAGTCACTATCCACAATGGCTTCACCACAGTGGTGTTGACACAGAAGAAAGAACTGTGGGTTGATCTTTTGTCTTTCCTGGTCTTCTGTTTCCTACCCTTTCTTCAAAGTTGCCCGATTCCAGTGAGCCCGAGGGGAGTGGGGAAGAAAAGACAGGGAGTGAAGCATGTTCCTTCTGGGGTACAGAGTGGGAGGAAACCATGTCCAAGCTCAGTCCACATGCTTGCAAGTAACTAAGATCTGCAGTTCTCCTCCATGATTGTTTGATGTGTGGAAAATTTTGTTAGCTTTAAAACTTTATGCCATGAAACTCATGCTATTAGGAAGTGAAATTTTATATGAGGGTAGAGAGGGAGGATGCAGCAATATTATGCAAGAGTCATCTAATTTTGTGTGTATGTGTGCGTGTGTGTGTGAATGCGTGTGTGTGTGCGTGTGTGTGCATGTGTGTGTGTGATGCTGAGGACTGAATCCAGGGGAAGTACCCTACCCCACTGAACCCCACTGAACCCCATCTCTAGTTTTAATTTATTTCTATTTTTAAAAAGTATCTGGAGAAAATATTCCTGGTAATGATTATGCCTGCTGAGGCAAAGCAAGTGTCTGGGGCTCTGTGTCTAGATTTTGTCACTAATATATCGTAGGTGATTTGATGAAGTGATCGGCCGTGGACCCAATCTCTCCTTTTTCTTTTGCCCTCTTTGGGAGGGGTGGTGGCGAGATGGAGCTCAGCTCTGGAAATCAGACATTATTTTGCTTTAGGTTTCACTTACATTAGTGGGAAAACAGCTTATTTGAAATAAAAGAATACAACAATTTCCTTCATTAGAAAATATTTCACTGGACAATTCTGGGAAAAGGAATCTTTCCACCATATTTTTAAAGGGTGTTTTATAGAGTCTTGTGAATTTCATGGGCTCCCTTTGAAGCAAATCACTTACTGACAAAATCTATAATTGCTGGGCTGTATTTTGGGCTATCTACATTTAATGATTCCTTTCACTGTGGCTCAAATACATTTTATTGACTTCATTTGGCATCTCCATAAGATAATATAATATACTAATACTTTGTTGTGACAGTAGCTAATGGTAACCTATAAAGCTTTATATTATTTGAAATCATAGCCCAACATGATGGGGAAATAATAATATGTAGACAGATTGAGTGATTCAGCTGTATAAAATGACTTGAAGTAATTGACTCAAAACACCTTTTAGTATTACAATACCAGAGAATTCAACACTTAGAAAACTCGTGTGTGTGTGTGTGTGTGTGATGCTGGAGGTCAGTCCCGCGACCTCGTGCACACTGGTAAGCTGTCCACTGCAGAGCTCTGTCCTCACACCCCCAAATAATTTTAACACCGATGTTATTTCTAGCACCTTGATACCCCAAACCCCCACTTAAAAATAAGGTTACTAAAAAGCAGGCAGATAAAGTGACGCCCTAAAAGTCACGTTGACAGCTTTTATCTGCAGTGCTAGTGAGAGTGACTTTATTTGGCAAGTGAATAATGGAAAAACAATAAAAACTTGCAAGACCATTTTTGATATATCTGCCAAGTGGTTAGGAATCTAGTAGCCTAGGTTCAAATCCTACCCCATCTCATTGGGCTTTTTGTTCTGCCACTTACGGCCTCAGTTTTGATCCTGCAAACTACAGTAGACAGTATTACTCACCTAATTGGGTGTGTGAAAAAGAAAGTCTGGAAACTAACATGCATTTGTTTGAATTTTAGTCTGTCCTTGATTCTAAGAAAGTTTATGTAAGGATGCACTTGTACAGCAAAGGGGCCACTTCTAAGTATTTAAGAAATAAAGGCCAGATTTCCAATGGCAGTGTGATTATTCCCCGGGTGAAACACACGGTGTGTTGTCATCTTGCAGTATTTCATCAGTACCTTGTGGCTTTTTTTATTGCAGTCATAAATATTTTAATGATTGGACCATATTTATTTCATCCAATTGATTAAAAGATATAATGTCCTTGTGATGTGAAGTTTTACAGATACAAAAATACATTCCAATGCACACATGGGGTGGCGAATGCTTCATAATTGAAAGAGAAATAGAGATGATTCTTTTGAGGGGCATCCCCCACCTCTTTTTAACAACTGTAGTAATTGTTCCCAGAAGTCACTGAATGGCGAAGCCCAGGCTGACAGCCTTTGACGTGTCTCGCCCATGGTAGGATCAAAAAGTTCCTATAATTACACTGGGTAATTTTAGGGTCATTATTTTTGTTTTCAAGATTTTCTGGGCTAAAAAAATTCTGGGTCAACAAGTCATTGCGCAGCAGAAGAGCAGCATTAAAAGCAGGAGGGAAGGAAAGAGTGTTGGGTTACCTTTGATTCGGGGCCTTTGGCCAGAGCCACGACTCATTTACCCAAATGCTATCCCAGTGACCCGAGCGGAAAATAATGACTCTACTTTTCCTAACTGAAATACATAACACCGGTGTTCTGCTAATGTTTTGAAACACTGTTTGCGGGGAGCTCTAATAATATTCACTCGAAAGACTTCATGAAAGTATAACCAAATGCACGCGAGTCTGAATTTTCCATAGAACTGTGCCTGCTTACATTTGGTTGTGAATGTTACACAACTGAAACAGATGTTTTGCTAATAGTATTTCTTGGGGTTTAGGAATGTACTTTTGAAATTATGTGAATATTATACAAAAATAAAGTTTGCGATTAAATGTGCTTGCAAATATGACTAATATTTATATCATGTAGCTATTGTTTGGTTGGTGTGCTGTCATTCCTCTGGTGGTTAGAGGAGGGGTCCCTTGTAATTTTTTACAGAAGAGGATTTCACAGTCTTTTCCTTCCAGCAAATGCTGAATGCAGTTCTGTGAAGGCAGAGGAATGGTATAGACGATGTCCTCTGGTGCGTGACAGATCACGGATCAGAGGATGGTGGTGATATTGCAGTTAGAGTCAATCTTTTGTAGCAGGCACTGAAACAAACCACAGGCTGGATGGTCAAATAGGACCTAAGCAAAACATTCATTCACATCCAATGTAGTGGTTTATCTGAATGGACAGCACCCTACACCTTACAGTCATTCCCATCGGACCCATGGACCAATCAAAGTAAAAGTGTGCTCTGTGCATAGCCACTGTGTTTCACACCTAACAGGTGGGTATACTTGAAATGCAGGTGTCCTAGTTTCTTGGGTCTAGGTTCTTATTGTGGAGCAAGAGCAGAGAAAACCAGAATTTTGTTTTCCAAGACAAAAGACTTCAAATCTGAGAAAGCAAACAGTTATCACCTTTGAGTAATGCAAACCATCTGTATATGGTGCTCTTGCAGTCTCTAGAGAATTTTCTAGTGATGGGATTAGAAGTTCGAAAAAGCGTACTTTTCAACCATCATTGCAACTTCTGTAATTAGCCAAAGGTTGAATTATGTATGTGCACAAAGATTTAACCCCAAACATGCTCATGGTGGCATAATTTTTAATGGAGATAGATGGACAAAAGCTAAATATTCAATTTGCTTATTCATTCAGAGATACAAATGCAGTCATGCTCTGAGTCATTACTGTACTATTTAATAATCAATGACAGGTTGAGTAAAGAAATAATGATAATTCATACAATGGGATTCTACATAGCCATTGATAGTGCTGTAGGAGAGTATTCATCACTACAGTAAGATATCGATGATGGTTTTGCAAAGAAGCAGGGGTGCACATTTTGATGGGTGTTACCACTTTAGTGGTAGTAGAACTAACTTGTGTAACTTTAGTACCTGAAACCAACTTACGGATACTGTTTCTGAACAGCTCAGAAAAAAACTTTCAAGCTGAAGAGCCATGTCTGGATCGGTTGATGATGGATCTTCTAAATAAAAGAACTAATTCTACAAACTCTTCTTGAGCTTCTCCTCTGTGCTGGCTCATATAGGACCCTGGGGAGCAATGGTGGTGTCACCAGGTGGGCTGGGTGACCAAGCGCTTGGGCAGAGGAAGGGTGTAAGGACAGCTGCAGAGCCAAGATTCAGACATAGACATCACAGGTCGGGATTCAAAGCCAAAGGGGAGTGTATTGCCCATTCTTTCACACACACACACACACACACACACACACATGTGCTCACACACATGCACACCCTGGTGTCTGCCTTCGGTCATGATTTTTCTGCTTCATGGGCCCCTGAGTGATACCAGTATTAGACAGTGGGTGCTGGTGGTTAAGAGCGAGCTAGCAGTGAGCAAGGGGCAGTGGTAACAGACTAATCATAAGCTGTGAGGGATTATTGGCTGTCACAAGTTGAGAACAAAGGTTGGTCTGGTTATCCAGCCTGTGTCCTGGTGCATGTTGTCAGATACTCAAGTGGAGAAGCGCCAGGCTGGCTGGAGAATGATGGCCAGGGTATGGCTTCTGGCATGAGGGTGACAGCGACTGTCAAGAGGGTTTCCGTAGGGCTGGGGTGGAGCTTGATGAATGAGTTGCAGAACACCTGCCCGGCTTATGTAAGACCCTGCTTTGGTGCTTACACCACCAAACACCAAGCAACCAAATAAGCAAACAAGCACAAAATGACCACCTGCTGCTTGACAGTTTGTTAGGAGCAGGGCTGCTTTGTGACAAGAGACACTGGAAGCTTAGAATACTGCCATGGATGAGACTAATTCTGCCTGTCTTCTCAGGCAAATATTCTGGGTCAGCAGGAAAGCTTTAGTTAATTAGCACATGAATTTATTTTACCTAGTTCTAATATTTTCTGTGTTGTGATTTGCACACCATCAATCTGCCTACATAAAATTAATTGTTTTCTTTTTACTAGGAACATCAGTAGAGAAGGCAGGATTCTCTGGGTTTGTGCTTTCCATTTTAGCACATGTCACATTAAGTTTTCCTTGGGTTTTCTTGCAATTCAGTAGGAAAATTAGTATCCTCAAGAATACCAATGAAGTTTAGGTAAATTTTTTTCCTATGGCATGAAAGGAACTTTCTCTGATTGTGTTTCTCTCTTTAGCATCAGAAAGCTTAGGATCAGCTTCTCTTGCATTCTAAACTCCTGAATGATTGCCTCAAGTTCTACCTGCCTGCAGCAGATAAAGACGACAAATGTGTTTGAGACTTTGGAGTAAAACAAACAGAAGCGAATAGAAGCTAGAATCCCAATGTATGCAATGCAATTAGGTTAATCTATACCCCAACTCATTAAAGAAAACTATTTAGGAATCAGATGTATAGGTTTTAGGGAATTTTTATGCAAGGTGCATTGTGTGTACCTGTTGTAATAAATCGCATTACAGCACGCATGCCTGCACACACACACACACACACACACACACACACACACACACACACACAGGCTTAGTAACTGAGGCCCACTGGGAGCTATGCTTTTACTTTACATTTAAATTTGCCTCTACTTTTGCTAGGCTTGAGGGTATTAAATGATTAAGACCTGCATGCCAGGACTCTGGAGTTGGATTTTAGAGCTTATTGGCTTGCAATTAGGAGGATTTTTTTTTTTTTTTGTACATAGGTACAATAACGTATCAAGTTGAGCAGTGATTGATGAATTTGATCAGCTGAGACTGTCAGCTAGAGCATTTCAGGCCAAAGCATAATTAAGGTTTATTTAATAATCATTAATTAAGGTTTTTCAAAAGTCTGAATTTTCTGAGTAATTGTTCTAACCATCTTTAGATTGACCTGCATAAGTACACTTTCAAGACGAGAGCAACTTTTAGAAAATGTTTTCATTCTTGTATAGATTCTATTTTGCTTAAAAACCTATTTTGCTTTAAAAAGTATATAAATCATACTCTCATATTGACTTACATTTTTAAACCCTGCACAGAAATGTGGTTAAATTTTTTTCATGCCTTGAAATCCTTCTAAAGTTGATTTGAGCCCAGTCAGGGAACTTAGGTATTTAGAGTGACCCTCTCTTAAAATTAAAAAAAAAAAAAATTAAAAGAAAGAACTAAAGTAGGTAGCTCAGTGCAAAGTGCCTGCATTCAATTCCTAGTACCAGAAAATATTTCAAACAACAGCGACAGCAATGACCCTTCAGAGACAAGTGAAAGAAAAGAAAAAACGTCACTTGACTTCAATGCTTACAGTGCTCAGCATCGGTTGCATCTCTCTCTCTCTT